>JABUQX010112441.1:7500-20000 GCA_015478945.1 Trachelipus rathkii
CGACTCCGACTCCGACTCCACCCTCTTCAAAACTACCGACTCCCCGACTCCGCGACTCCGACTCCGACTCCGCAACCCTGGTAATAACATACCCTCATGTAAGACCCTAGCGCACTCAAGACTTAGTCCTTTTACATACACCAACGATTTAATTGCAAAAGCCACCTTCCTGCCATTCACAACTTTCCTACTACACTCTGTATCATCCGTTCTCTTGTCATCCAACCTATATCCTAAATATTTAAACTAAGACACTTGTTCCAGCTGAACACTATCTTACATAACTTAACACCGAGGACTGTCCTCACTCACAACCATAACCTTACTATTATCTACGATTACTTTCAAACCCCTCCTATTTCTCTACGAAATTTCTCTACCAATCCTCTCAAACTCTCTTCAGATTCGCCACACAAAACCAAATCATCTGCATATAATAGGTAGAGCACCCAAAAACTCTTCCATTCTCCATCATTCTAACACCTGCCCCTACCTCTAATTCTTTCTTAACCCCATCCATATACAAATTGAATAACCAAGGAGACATAACACATCCCTGCCTCACTCCGCTATTAATATTAAACCAATCACTTTTGACTCCATTTATTCTTACACATGCTTCACTATCGTCATACATACTTTTGATTCCATTTAGAAGCCTACCACCAACACCTGCCATAGTGCTTCCCTATTAATCCTATCATACGCTTGTTGCAAATCCATAAAATCTAAATACAATTTATTTTTCTTCTCCTTCGTTTCTCAATTATTTGTTTCAATGTAAAGATTTGATCCACACATCCTCTACCTCTTCTAAACGCACCTTGTTCTATACCAATCAGTCCTTCAGTCACTCGACGCACTCTTTTCGACAAAAAACTAGCATATATCTTCCCTGCAACACTCAATAAACTAATTCCCCTATAATTCCTACAGTTACCCTTATCCTTACTTTTATATAAGGGTACTATTACTGCTCTCCTTCAATCCCTTGGAACTATACCCTCCATAAACGCTTTGTTACACAACTTCCAAATCCAATCAATCACAATCTCACCTCCGTTCTTGATCATTTCACCAGTAATTTCATCTATACCTGCAGATTTACCATTCTTCAACTTCCTCACTCTACCCATTACCTCCTCTTTACTAATGACCTCATTCCAAAATACCTATTCCTTCTTGCACCATCAAACCCACACACATTCACTATTATCTCTCCATTACTGCCAATGTTATGCAGATTTTCGAAGTGTTCCCTCCACACTCCCCTCACATTCATTTCATCAGTTATGAAAGCACCATTCCTATTCATTATTCTAAGAAGATTTCCATTATTCTCATTCTTAACATTTCGTGCTTCCTTCCAGAAGAGCTTCCTATTCCCTTGTAAGTCCCCATTCAACCTCCTTCCAAACTGTTCATTTACCCTCTTTTTTCCTCCTACGTATGCATCTTTTAGTAATCCTTTTTTCCTCATTATATAATTCCAAACATCTTTCTTTTGACACCTCATCATTGGCCTTTAGTACATTCTTTTCTACTCTTAAAAGCTCGCATCACCTTTTCATTCCACCACTCACTGTTAACATTCTTACTTCCTACTTTAGCACATCCACATACTTATTTTGCACTACTAATATCAGTTTTCATTTCCTTACAGGAGCTGTTCAGTTTCACCACCACATTCAACTGATTTCACTTGCGAGCGCTCTTAAATACTTATCCCTATTACCTTGTTCACTTAACTTCTCACTCTTAATTATATCCACTTCCTTTCTTATCACCTTCCTCTCCATCCTAGTCCCCACTAACTTAATTTTACATAAAACAACATATTGATCCGATAATCCCATTCCTAACCCCCTCACTGATTTAAAATCCAACACATACTTCAACATCTCCCTTTTCACCAACACAAAATCAATCATACTTTTCGATACCATCTCTACCCACATTAACTCTAGTATACTTATGAATACTCTTGTGTTTAAAGAAAGTATTATTCACACATATATCTCTCTCCTCACAGAAATCAATCACCTTAATGCAATTCTCATTTTCTCCCGATACCCCAAAGCCATCTGTTATACCATCCCTATTTTTGATCACCTATTCAACCATTTAGGTCACCCAACACAATCAATCTGAAGCTCTTACTCACCACATCCAAAACATCATTCAGATTATCCCAGAAAATCGCACACTCTTCAACATTACCCTCAGATGGACCATATGTCACAACCACACATACCTTGACCTCTTCAAACTTAAATTTAATCATTAGAATTCTAGTACTCACACACACAAAATCTTCCATAGCTCTGTACCACAAGTTACTCATCAGAATTGCAACTCCTTCTCTTCCTCTCTCATTCCTCTACACACCAGCACAAACACATTTCACACCACACCACCCATTTTCACCGTTAACTTTCATCTTTGCTTCCGTCACGGCGAGCAAATCAAATATGCCCTTTCTAAATACATCCATCACCTCTCTCCGCTTCTCCTCAACATTTATTCCTCTGACATTCCATGTACCCATACGATTCATACATTTTCGCTGAAAGATAGAAGATCGCTTACGGTGATCACGACCTTCTCCGAGGCATGTATTAGCATTCCTGGCAAAAGATAAGTGGTAGTGGGCAGCCAACCCAACTACCATATATATATATATAATATATATATTATATATAAATATATATATATATATATATATATATATATATATATATATATATATATATATATATATATAAGAAGTATGGAAGGTTATTATATTATTATATATATATATATATATATATATATATATATATATATATATATATATATAATACAAATGTCAAACTTACATGTATAAAAGCTTCCCACATTCAACTATAGTATCTATATTTGTAATGCCAGTTAAATGGTTCAAACAAGAAGTGAACTACGGACCCCAGGCTATTAAAAAAGAAAAGCAATAATTAGTCTGGTGATATGTTTAAAAATATATATTATATAATGTATGATATACCTTATATTATATATTTGTTTTATTTTATATTTTTTTATTTTGTTTTATTTTTTAATTAATTTGGTCACTAAAAATTGGTGATTGGAAATAATACTTTTGTTTTTAATATATCAAATTAATATTGGAAAATGAAGTTTAATTTATTATTATTAAATTTATTATAAAATAACATTAATTATAATTAAAATTTATAAAAAATATAATAATGATAATAAAAAAAAATTAAATAAACAACTCCAAAACTATTTTTGATCCCATTTTACTTTTATTTTGTTTTCTTGTAAGGGACTAGTCCGAAAAACTTGTCATGCTGATATTGCAGAATGATGAATTAAATGAATTTGAAGATATGGATAATGAAATAATAACTATATACGCCGAAAGTAATGAATTCACATATGAAATGGAGAACAAATTATATTTGAAAAATGAGCTTTATACCTTTGGCATTTCAGTATTAATTAATGAGCTTGAAAAAAACCCGTAACGAGTTGTTTCCTCAAATAATTCCCATACTGAAACCTGCTTTTCTGGTTTAAAAATACTGGAACTTCAGCTTCCTGAATTTGATGGAAAGCCTGAAGGCTTTGATAGGTTTATCAAAAACTTTGAAGAAATTATGGATAGGGAAAAATATAATAAATTTGCTAAACACTCTGGTCCGATGAAACAGCTCAAAGGTCCAACAAAACTTTTAATCCAGAAAAGCCCAGTGGCTGATATAGATTATGAAATGGCAAAAAAACTTATTAAAAAGTGCCTTTAGCAATAAATCATTTCAGCAATTTTCTGTTATAGAAAACCTGTGCAAATTAAAATTAATAAATGATTTATATATCTGGATCAGTGATGCTAGATTAAGTAACATTGCATTATTTTTTCCTAATCTATGTTTCCTCCCTGAATGGGGTTTGCCCGTATGTAATGAATGAGATGTGAAAATTAAATTGTGCTAAATAATGATTTATTTTTTTTGAAAATAGGATAGTAGGCTTGTAGCTACTATTTTCTGCAATATAACGTGCTGTAAGTTACAAAAGAATTAAATATTAGAATATACATTTAAAAAAATACCAGGAAATAAAGAGAGTGACCTACATAAAAGTAATATTCAAATATTTTTAGCATAGCTTACGATCGGCAATGAATGCCAGAAATATTTACACAAAATATGACACAATCTACTTTTACGAACATTGAACATTTGCTAAAGCACAAAACTATCGTGAGTAACAAAGAAATAACGATTTCTAGATTACTTATACATCCAAAAGCACATTTAACTTTGCCTTAATTTATAAAGTATATATATATATATATATATATATATATATATATATATATATATATATATATATATATATATATATATATATATATATATATATATATATATATATATATATATATATATATATATATATATATATATCATGGTAGTTGTGGACTAAAGCGAGTCTTTTCTCGTTTAAAGATCGTAATTTTCCTCTCGCGAGAGCGAGAGTTCGAATCTCGGTCTGGCTACCTGAACGGACACAAAAAATTGCCGTCAGTAGGAGATTTTCTGTAATATTTAATTACACTTTACGGCATAGGGAATTACACTAATTTCATTACCCATACATCACTAAAAACATAGCCAACACATACCACAGAACAATCTATTGTTAACATTTAAAATCACACACTCTCTCTCTCTCATGCTTCTAGCATAAGAAGGTCCGCTCATTTGGATGCGAAACCACGTCCACGGTGGCTAGAATTTCCTTGCTATCAAGCCTAGATAATCTTTGCATTCTAATCCACTTGGTTAGGAAATACATGTAACACAATTTCCCCTGACCAAGACCCTACTGCGGTAGGTAATGAACCCCCCAAATTCATGGGATAGAGGTTCGGTGGCAACAAACCAGTAAACTAACTAACTAACTAACTAACTAACTATATATATATATATATATATATATATATATATATATATATATATATATATATATATATATATAATATATATATATATATATATATATATATATATATATATATATATATATATATATATATATATATATATATATATATATATATATATATATATATATATATTAGCGATGGATCGAATAACCGCAACCGCAAATGCGGAGCAACCGCACATATTTTGACAACCGCGATTGCCACTGGTCTACATAACCGCAACTTCGGTGGCCACTGGTCTTCACAACCCCAACTATGGTTGTCAAGAAGTTATCTTTTTAAAAATACTCTCTTATGCTATCAAAACTTTCTCTCTCTCTTTTTATGACAAGGACAAGGAAATACAAGGATTCGGTTTGTCTTTATTCCTCAAATACTTCTAAGATAAGACAACTTATTAGTTCTGATTTTATACTAATTGAAAAATGTATTACCCTATTGGAGATATTTGAAGAGATTACTAAAAAGTTAAGCTTTCATTCGTCCTCTATATCACAAGTAATTCCTTTTATTGTGTCGTTAAAAACTCTTCACCAGACCTCAGATTTCGAGGCTGAAGAGGGAATTAAATCAGCTGTACAAACAATAAATTCGGAGTTAACTCGAAGATTTGATAATTTGGAAAGAAATTTCTTGTATTCCATCGCAACGTATCTAGATGCTCGATATAAAGGGAAATTTTTTACAACTTCTTATGTTTTGAAGGAAGTTCAGGAAGAAATAACAAAACAATGTAAGGAACTTTCTTCAGAATATGGAAAAGATATATCTATTAACAGACATCCTTAAAGAATTTAAATTGCAGAAATAAAGCAACCTTCAACATCCAAGCCAAAAACTCTGTTTGAAACCATGAATGCTCATTTAACATCAAGTAGTGATGATAATACAGAAATAGAGTTTAATGAAAGTGTTTTGGATGAAATAGTAAAATATCAAAAAGAAAAAAGGATCGATCCTGAAGATGATCCTCTAATGTGGTGGAGAGGGAACGAACATAACTTCAAAGAGTTGAAGATGATGGCTAAAAGATATTTGTCATGCCCATCTAGTAGTATACCAAGCGAACAACTTTTCAGCGGTGCTGGATTAATTTATGACGAGAAAAGGATGAGATTAACAGGAGAAAATGCAGAAAATTGTTATTCCTTAAATCTAACTTGCCGCTTCTAAAATTCAATTACAAACACGAATAACTAAAGAAGCACCTTAGTCGGATACTTTCCAGTTTCCATAAGGCGGAGAATGGGGAAAGTGCATGGAGTCCTCCTCCCGCACCCTGGTAACTATTGTCAACAATTCCTAAATTGAATTTTTTACTTTATTTCGTTCCAGAAAATTTTGCATTTTCTGTTATAATAATAATAATAAGGCTGACGTACTTATTAATAATAATAATAATAATAATAATAATAATAATAATAATAATAATAATAATAATAATAATAATAATAATAATAATAATAATAATAATAATAATAACAATAATAATAATAATAATAATAATAATAATAATAATAATAATAATAATAATAATAATAATAATAATAATAATAATAATAATAATAATAATAATAATAATAATAATAATAATAATATCATCATCATTAATATTAATATTATTAATAATAATATTATTATATAATATTAATAATAATAATAATAATAATAATAATAATAATAATAATAATAATAATAATAATAATAATATTATTATTATTATTATTATTATTATTATTATTATTATTATTATTATTATTATTATTATTATTATTATTATTATTATTATTATTATTATTATTATTATTATTATTATTATTAGTAGTAGTAGTAGTAGTAGTAGTAGTAGTAAACAAATCAATGGTTAAATTTTGTTTTTATTGCACAACTGCAACCGCAACCGTTGTTGAAAAATTTAGGAACCGCAAAAAAACTGCAACCGCGGTTATGCAAAAATTCAGCTTCACTCCATCACTAATATATATATATATATATATATATATATATATATATATATATATATATATATATATATATATATATATATATATATATATATATATATATATATATATATATATATATATATATATATATATATATATATATATATATATATATATAAGGTGATGTAAAAGATTAAAAAACACCTGTCCTGTAAAATAATATAAACTATTAAAAAAATTTGATGACATGATCCAGTTAATTTTAATTTATATGAATAGTAAAATTAATAAAAGCAATATAAGAGCATAAATTAATAGAAATGAGGAAAATATATTTGTGGTTCGTGAAATTTTTTTAGGTTTTGTGGGCTGTTGAAAGCACAAAAGGAGGATCTCTAGCAGAGGCAATTCTAAGAAGGTTGAAATAGTGACTTTCTGATTGGTAAACAATATGGATGGTACAACAGCTGTGAAGAAAATTATTAGAGGTGTTCGAGCTGTCGATAATATCCAGCAGAATTGTTTATCTTCATTGCTATCTCTCACATTCAGGTGGTGCACAAACACATTAGAAACTTTATTACCCAAGTGAAAACCACTGGGCACTATTTTAGGTTGCCAAAGTGTCCAACTATTTTAATAAGATAAAATAGAAAAGATTTTCGCAGAGATCAAATGAACAAAATTACCGTGAATGTGGGAAACAAGAAGGGGTAGAAAGTTACGATGAATTGACACCACTTAGACAAGATTTTAAAGCAAGCTGAAGCTTTAGAGGAGCTTGAGATTGTATAAGATATTGAATCTTCTTCAAAAAACCTTATAAATCTTTTGAAATCTGTAAATCACAAACTAATAAGTTATAAGTTTAACTCCAATTTATAATTTCAACTTTGTTTTCCTTCATATTTGTTTTTAAAAGATTTTCGCGCAAAGATCAATGAAAAATTTATCAAGCATTTTCGAAGCTGCAACAGAACTTCTTCTACTTTCTGTTAATGAAGAAATTAGTGACGCATTTCAGAATCTATGCAAAATGAAAAAGAAATAAAACAATTGCAGCTCCTTTCTTGACGATTTTTTATACCAGTTAGAGAGCAAGTTCATGAGCCACAGATCCATACTTACTAATCTTAGTAAAGTCATCCTTCGATATATATATATATATATATATATATATACAATTTATTTATATTTATTTATATATATATATATATATATATATATATATATATATATATATATATATATATATTTTTATATATATATATATATATATATATATATATATATATATATATATATATATAGCAGCATATATATATATATATATATATATATATATATATATATATATATATATATATATATATATATATATATATATATATATATATATATATATATATATATATATATAACGTTTTACGTATTATTTGATCTATACAGTCATATTTTGTATTGTTGAGGATTTGGCATCTATCTCCCTGTGAAGAACATCCGAAAGACATTTCTCTCATTCCGAAAAAGGCTCAAAATTTGCTTTCTCATTTCTAAGGGGACGAAAGAATACCAGTACTGGTTTTAATGAGTATTCATCAAAGATACACAATATGAAAGGAGAAAGTTATTGATCAGTTTTCTGTTAAGAGAACATGAAGAAAATTTTTTTATGTATAAAATAACATCTTTTTATGTATTTTGATATTAACTATCAATAATTATTTTAATCCCTTTTATTCAAGTAAGAAATATATATATATATATCAGGGCTGTGGAGTCGGAGTCGGAGTCGTGGAGTCGGAGTCGTGGAGTCGTGCAATTTTCCAGGAGTCGGAGTCGGAGTCGGAGTCGGAGTCGGAGTCGAAAATTCTGTGCAAGTGGAGTCGGAGTCGGAGTCGGAGTCGAAAATTCTGTGCAAGTGGAGTCGGAGTCGGAGTCGGAGTCGAAAATTTCTGTGTAAGTGGAGTCGGAGTCGGAGTCGGAGTCGAAAATTTATAGAATTATTATTATTATTATTATTATTATTATTATTATTATTATTATTATTATTATTATTATTATTATTATTATTATTATTATTATTATTATTATTATTATTATTATTATTATTATTATTATTATTATTATTATTAAAACTGAAAGTATTAAACTGTGAATACATAAACCAATATTTGGCTTGTGCTACGCCCAATTTTCACCTCCCCCTAAAAATGGATAAAATTCGGAATTATCAGTCGATTTTGACCTTATAAACACCAAACTGTAGGTTTTTTTGCCCCTCTAAAACGTTGTTACCGGTGTTTTTCTGTGTCTGTAGTTATTCTTTCAGAATTTTCAATTTTTCAAAACCCATGTTTTTGACATTTTTCGTATCAACTTCCAGAATTTTTTTCGAAATGACTTCAAACTTGAAATATACATAGATAGGTCCATTACCTACAATATTGTACAAGTACTTTTACGATTTTTTGACTTTTGTGCTCAGCGTTGTCCAATTTCCAAACCCACTTTTTTTTTAATTTGAAATGAATAATTGCGATAATTTTTTGCTGTTCGGGCGAAGTGGATGAAATTTTCAGGGCATATGTAGTCGGGGGAGACGCACATTTTTTTATTTATATAATTTCTTTGTATATGCATTAGTTTTGGATTTGTTCTTGGAACAAATTTTGAAAAAGAAAATTTTTGGAAAATTTTTAAAAAATTTTCTTTTGAGTATACAAAAAAATTATCTATACAAGCCCTGAAAATTTGATGTTGATCGGACAAGTATAAAAAAATATCCCAATATTTCACTTTTTCAAACATTTGAATTTTTGGAAAAGTGAAAAATTAATATATTCTTTTTTCTACTCATCCGATCAACATCAAATTTTCAGGGCTTGTATAGTCGGACGAGATGCATCTTTTTTACTTAGATAATTCTTTTGTATACTCAAAAAAAAAAAATTTTTTTAAATTAAAAAAATATTTTTTTTGAAAATTTGTTCCAAGAACAAATCCAAAACTAATTCATATATAAAGAAATTATTTAAGTAAAAAATGTGCATCTCTCCCGATTACATATGCCCTGAAAATTTCATCCACTTCGGCCTAACAGAAAAAAATTATCGCAATTTTTCATTTCAAAAACCAAAAAAGTGGGTTGGTTTGGAAATTGGACAACGCTGAGCACAAAAGTCAAAAATTCGAAAAAGTACTTGTACAATATTGTAGGTAATGGACCTATCTATGCATATTTCAAGTTTGAAGTCATTTCGAAATAAATTCTGGAAGTTGATACGAAAAATGTCAAAAACGTGGGTTTTGAAAAATTGAAAATTCTGAAAGAATGACTACAGACACAGAAAAGCACCGGAAAACAACGTTTTAGAGGGTAAAAAAAGCTACAGTTTGGTGTTTATAGAATCAAAATTGGCTGATAATTCCGAATTTTATGTCCATTTTTAGGGGGTGAAAATTGGGCGTAGCACGAGCCAAATATTGGATCATGCCCTTTTATTATGGCTAATTTATAATAAAAATAAAAATAATTTGCATTATAATTACGTTATACATTTGTTTCCGAAACTGAAATATATTTGTTTGTCATGTATTGCACCCGCATCTTTATGTCTTTACGGTACTTTACCGTATAGCATTTGGGGATTAGATTCATTGGAAAAGTGGTATATTTTTTTATTCTCAAAAGCAAGCAAAAAAAAAAAAAATAGTTGAAACAAAAAAAATGTTTTACTGTAACTCTGTAAGCACTAAGCTGAGTCAGAGTCGAAATTTTAAATTTGACTGCTGGAGTCGGAGTCGGAGTCGGAGTCGAAAATTTTTGCTAAAGAGGAGTCGGAGTCGGAGTCGGAGTCGAAAATTTTGTTTTAAGTGGAGTCGGAGTCGGAGTCGGAGTCGAAAATTTTTGTTTAAGTGGAGTCGGAGTCGGAGTCGGAGTCGAAAATCCAAATTTGAATTTAAGGAGTCGGAGTCGGAGTCGGAGTCGAAAAATTTATTTTACGACTCCGCAGCCCTGATTTTATATATATATATATATATATATATATATATATATATATATATATATATATATATATATATATAGTATATATATATATATATATATATATATATATATATATATATATATATATATATATATATATATATATATATATATATATATATATATATATATATATATATATATATATATATATATATATATATATATATATATGCACTATTTATATGAGAATCAATAGCATAATTCTATGTCAATTTTTGATGTAATGAGAAGAAATGATTAAAAGAATTTATCATATATATATATATATATATATATATATATATAAAAAAAATATATATATATATATATATATATATATATATATATATATATATATATATATATATAAATATATATATATATATATATATATATATATATATATATATATATATATATATATATATATATATATGTTAGTTGAAATTTTAAATGTGTTAATCATTTTTTTTTATTTTTATTTTGCATCAAGATTAATTTTAGATTTTTTTTTATTATTATTATTTTTTACTCAATTTATTTTCATTTTTACAACAGAATTAAAGTGGTTGGGTAAGATCTTTCTTTGATGATGTATTTCATGATTCGGGTGAAATTTTTTTTTTTTTATTTCTAAATAATTTTTTTTAAATAACCGAATTGAGAATGGTTTTTTTTTTACTAAACCTGATTTCAAATTTAATTATTACAGATTTGGAAATGTTTGGGAGGGCTCTTTCTTATGGTGTTTCTTTCATCACATTCCCCAAAAATAAAGTTTAAAAAAATGGCTGGTCATTTTGGGTGCGTTTAAAAAAAAAATTAAAAACAGCGATCGAATCTTTATCTCTCTCTCTCTCTCTCTCTCTCTCTCTCTCTCTCTATATATCGGTTGCTGTTTTTGTTTTATATATATATATATATATATATATATATATATATATATATATATATATATATTATATATATATATATATATATATATTTGGTTATATTTTTTTATATATATATATATATGTGTGTAAGCATATATATATATAGCAGTATATATATATATATATATATATATATATATATATATATATATATATATATATATATATATATATATATATATATATATATATATATATATATATATAGGTATATATATATATATATATATATATATATGTGTGTGTGTGTGTGTGTGTGTGTGTGTGTGTGTGTGTGTGTGTGTGTGTGTGTGTTTGTAGGTGTACGTGTCTGTGTTTAGTTTATCGTTAACTCAAGAAAGAGTTTTGTATAAGAAGGAAACAAAGATTGCACGTAGAGGAAATATAGGAAATGAAAAGCTATTTGAGGTATGTTCTACAGTCAAAACATTAAAAGACCGTCAAGAAAGGAATTGAGGGACATAGATTCTTTTGTAAAGATACATAAGTTTTCATAAGGTTTGCAGTTTGTGTTTGCATATGACCTTTTTTGCTGCTTGTGTTAAATGTTTTGAATGTGAAATCTGTAAAAGAAATATTTTGACTCT
>JABUQX010112441.1:25000-39755 GCA_015478945.1 Trachelipus rathkii
AATAAAACCCTGTTACAGTAGCTTAGGGAAATGAATTTAAAAGAATATTTGTCTATGAGGATATATAATTTTTTTTGATAAAAACTCATGAAAATTTTTGGAGTTCTGGCATTTGGAGACCTTTATTCTACTTTTATATATATAGAGCAGCATATATATATATATATAAAGATATATATATATATATATATATATATATATATATAGATAGTTAGTATATATATATATATATATATATATATATATATATATATATATATATATATATATATAGTTATATATATATATATAAAATCACACATAACATGTAACATTTTCCTTCCTGCTTGCTGCTTCTTGCAGTGCATCGACAACTACATATCAGTTTTCCTATCTGCAGCTCTTTATAAGTAGATTAGCTAAACTTTTTTTACTGCTGATAAACACTTCTTTGAAAATGAACAGGAAGTGGATGCAATCATGTAAATATTTATATTTCCTATGAAAGAAAAATTGCTTGTAATTAGTAAAGGATTTTTTCCTAATTTATCGTTATTAAAACAAAGGCTGAAAAGTTGGTAAATTGATTGCCGAATCCAAAACCACCCAAAAATTATATGACTCCTTCCCTACCGAAAATCTTACAGCTTCTGCTCCGCTGTTTTTGTTAAAAAAATTCAAACCAAAAGAGCTATAGGTAGTATTGTTACTGTTTTGAAACATTATCAATTCAAGTTTGTTTTATTCAGTTAACGCGTGCGATTTCTGTGTATTCTAAGAGCTTATGTGAGAAGAGTTCTATTCTCGCATGATTTAACTCAGTATTCTAAAATAGACAGGAAAAAAGTTCAGGCATGCACGCTTACGCGATGTGCATGACCAAAGCATTCTTTTAAAGATTTAATACCGCTTTAGAATCTATAATCACAAGGACATCAATGTTATGTTGCTGTCAATATTTTTTTTATTTTTTGAGTCACGTCGTACAGGGACGGCCACCAACGTTCTCACAAAAGCGGCCTCACCTGTTGATGTTCAAGTGTTTGAGACGAAGGTTTACGTTTTTAATGTGAAAATCTTCTGGCCCTACTCATCATTAGACGAAATCAAAAAACGACCACATTATGTCTATTCTAACTAATAACCATATAAACATTTCGTTTATTTTATACAGAACTAATATATAGGTTTAAAGTACTTTCTGGTACTTTAATTAGGATAATTGATTAATCATCATGAAATTACGATCAAGCTATTAGCACATGTAGGCGAAATTAGTCATAAATATCACTCGTTTTCCTGGTTTTTGTTTATAATATAGTCTTTTTATTTTATGACTTAAATTTTTTTCGACTTACATTTAAATATTATCTAGTATATTTATATTTTCTGTATATATCTATCTTATATTCTCCTCATCCATTTAAGTAGCATATTATATTATATTGCGGGTCCTTTTAGTGTTGAGAATGTTTGAGGTTTTAAGTCCTTATATATGACGTGGCATCTCTAGTCGTGTCCTGTAACTGTAAGGGGTTCACCTATTTCTATTTATTTGTTATTGACTCTATTTCCAGGTAGTTAAGTTTTTATGATTATATTATTCATATAGTATTGTATATTTCTTTCATTAATTATTTTCTCGATACCCAGATTAGAGGCATATTTCATTATTACTTCCCGCATAGTGATTTTTATTTATTATAGAATTGTATCAAATATCATTCGATCTATATATCTCTTACTTATTATTATTTTATTATATTATTTATTTGGAGGTAGGTATATGTATACCTTCATGTTTATGGTTATCGTTAATATGGTCTAATTTTTCATAATCCCTATCTGTGTTTATATAAATCGTTATAGAGTTATATACGTTTTTTTCTATTAAGTAGTTAAACTCGCTCTTCAACCACTGGTCTAAATAACTCTGAGAAGCATCATAGGTATAAAAGGTATGATAGGTAAAATTATTTTGCATATCGTTTTCACTTTGCTCACATGGTGACTGTACATGGGAGTTTGATTGTACGGGGAATTAATATATATATTGATATTATATTAATTTTATTACTACTTTTTTCGTTACCAATTCATCCTTTCATCTATCGACATATCGATCTTACCTTTTTTCATTTTAACTATTTTGAATGTTACTCAACAGAAGGACATGGAAATTCCTTAATCCTTCTATTATCTTTAATGTTAGTTCATATATCATTTTTTTCTCTATCTATAAATATACCTTTCGAAATTTATTGGACAATGTACATCCTGCAATTTCTTAAATTTAATTTTAAAAGTTATTTCTCATGTTTTTGCAATTAATGAACTAAATAATATCCACCCTTATCTTATCATTACAAGTTATTAAGGACTACGTGGTTATTTCATTGAGATAAATGCGAATTAGGCAATATCACCATCAAATTCTAACTTCTCTCGAAGTCTTATATCAACAATAATTTCAACTAATTAATTAAAACATTTTTCTATTCAATACATGCAGAAGATCAATAGTAATGCATAAAAAGTACGACGATCATGAAATCGCCAGAGTATCGGGAGCATCAGAGATGCAGTAGATTGTAGATATCTGCTGTATAGAGACTGCAGATATAGATAGTAAGACTAGGACGAATAGCAACCTAGACATAGAGGATGATGTGGACGCAGATAGAGAGAGTATAAGTATCAGATCTAGTTATACATACAATTAATATGCAATAGGCTATAAGGTCTAAATATATATATATATATATTACTATTATATAATAATATATATATACCCGGCAGTACCATATCTTCTAATTACAATAGATTATAGTATAGTGTCTATATTATACTAGGTAAAGTCTTAATCTACATATATAAATTACTATTAATAATATATATATAATCTGATAGTTATTATATCGAAATACGATAATATGATATGAAATATATTATATTATACTTGGTTTAGAGAAGCATTTTTATTGGTTAAGTCAATAGAGAGCAGATCATTGTAAGCGAGCCAGAGTAAGTACATGGTATAGAGTCATGAATGTTAATGCTAGCAGAGCAGTGAGTAGGAGTCTATGATGGTCTACGTCACTAGCAATATATTACAAGCCAAAACGTACTACCTACTAGTCTTCTAATACGTAAAATAGTCTTTATTTCAAGTATAATATATAATCGTATATCTTATATCTCAGTTATCCATTGTCTATAAGTATGATAAAAATGATTAGTATGTAACCCTTTGGGAACACTTTGTCACCCATACACTTGGACCATGACATTATATACTCATAATCTACCTAAGTCATTCTAGCAGTGGAATTTACCTTTTATTACAGATAAATATAATTAGACCAATATTATAGAGGATTAAGCTGATGTACTATATAACACTGCCAACTAGGTCACAATTAAAGAATACATAACAGGGGAAAAAAAACTACATCAAACTTATCCCAAATATAAAAAATATTAATTTCTAACAATAATATAAATTGAATATCCTCATAATAATGGCAATAAAAAATAATAATAAAAACATAGAATGAAGTCAATAGTTATAACCTCAAATAATAATAAAGTAATCTTTTAAAATTGTTATAATACAAAAAATACTAATAAATAATAATATATAAATTTAATAATCAATATAAATAAATATAATAAAATTAAAAATACATGATAATAAAACTAACTAATATATATAAAATTTGTTAATATGCAACTTATAAACTGTTTAATGCAACATCCTAATAACCTCTCTGCCTGCTGGCGGCTGCTCCCTGGTTCTCCCGGTCACCTTCCCCGCCTCGTCGGTCGCTCCCGCCGCCCCGCCCTCCCCAGCCCTACCTCGACACATGTACGAAAACCATTGCACCTATAGAAGGGAAAAGAGAATAACACGGCAGCCAGATGCATTGCTTATATCGTATTTGAATTCTCAAGAAGATAACTAATAAATATATAAATGAATTTAAAAATAAAAAAATATTAATAATATTAATATTAATAAGTAAGTATATAGTAATAATAATAGAATAATAATAATAATTAATACTAATATAATAATTATATAAATAAATCAAAGCTAAATAATAATAATAATATAATAATTAATCAATTTATAATACATTAATACCAATGTAACATAAATAATAATAAATCACTAATATAATAAATATAATTATAAATTATCACAATAGATAATATTGAAATTCTATGAAAAATAATTAAATACTAGAATATGATTTAATACTCACTATAATATTTCTTTTACGAGTTTGCATCTAAGCTGTATTTACATTTTTATACTAAAGAAATCAGTTGGCATGCTCGCCCAATGTCGAAAGCATATTAAAATTATGGTATCCTCAACGACTTACTAATCTCTTCTAAGTTATCAATTGTTAGTAATGTAAGATACTTTCCTATCCCTCACCTATATATTCCTTCCCTTTGCACGTCCTACACATTTGGAATATAGCTGCTGTTCCATCCTTATTACCAGTTAAGATAGTAGAGAAGATGAGCAAAAGAGAGCACACGAGAGAGAGTGATGCACGAAGATGAGTACGAAGAGACTACCCGTCACGTCCTAATCTCAATCACTAGTACATCACGGATGAGACGATCTCCTGTAGCTAGAGCATGAGAATAATAGGAGCGTAACCGCACGAGGTAAGAATACATGGATTTCGATCGATGTAGAGGGGATGGTCACGATGCATGACGAATGCCTACCTTTGGGGTATTACTTCTCGGCTAGCCACATTCAGCGCCTTTTTTTTTTTAAAAAAACGTGAAAAATTTCTTGATGCTATAAATCATTAATAAAACATGCTCTTTATTGTTATGTATCACTGTGATTTATCCTAATCTTTTTCCGACCTGATACTTGTTTTATACAATCTTTCCTTTACATCACACTTATATCATTTGTCGCTGCTCAAACTTGAGGAGAAATCATGAAAATAATAATATCTGGATTAGGATGTGTTTACATTTTGTTATATATTCTATATATAAAATATTTTCTAATAATATCAACTAGGCAAATATACAATAATATTTATATTATTATACTTCATTATCTCTTATTATATCTATATCATCACCCTTTAGTATACTATAAATTATACTAATATTTATATGGTTATTTATCCTACTTGTTTTATACTACTAGTACTATACTCAGATATATGAAATTACTATTTAGGGACTGCGTTATTATATTTATAGACTCAGTGATTTATATATACTTTGTATATATACGGGGAGGTACTATCAGGGGGCTAGCTTAACTACGATTACTTATCCACATAAACTTGCATTGGATCTAGGTACCGTTGCTGCAGGTCGGAGTCTCTTACTCCACATTCTTTTATCCTATATGTCATGTGGTGCGTGAGGTATCGCCCTTCTTTTGGTGGTGGCTATATTTCATATTATCTTATATCTATTTTAATTGGTAGTATCAGTTACTTATCTTTTTTTATTATCAGATACTCCAGTGTATATTTTTTTCTATTATCAAATGAATAGAGCGCGTATCATGTAGTGGGGTTTCGTATACATTCACAGCTATTGGTATTAAATTCTTTAATGTTTTATATATGAACATATAGCATATAAATCCTCGATACCAAATAAAAAACTTATAGATAACTATATAATATCTCTTATCCTCCTCGAACCCGCTAACTCCATATAAATTTAGTTCTTTACGTTCAAGTACTAACTATTTAACTATTATCGTTTTAAATCATAATCATGCTAGATAATTTCATTAAAATTTCAAACGCTGAAATATCGTTTAGCATTATAGAGATATCTGAAATAAGCTACTCTCGTATATACATTCTCATTAGCTGCTGCATCTGCTAAAGGCTGTAATAATGCGTCTTTAAAATAAAAAAGAAAAATCCAATATAATTAAATGTATCCATAATGTCCAAACCTTGATTTTCTTATCATTTTTTTTCTTTTTTGCACCAATAGAAAACGTTTTTTCTCCCATTATTCCTTTTGTATGAGCTTTCTCTTTTTTTACTTTTTCTTCTTATTATTAACCTTTCATTTACATAGTAAACAAAATTATTAGATTAATTATTGGGAACTAAACTTTAATTCATTACCATTTTTGGATTCTATTTCTGTACCCAATTATATAATATTGTTTTAGTTTTTATTAACTGGGCAACTTTATCGGTAATAAATTCATGATGGCAGGTTGTGGAGCGCGATCCCAAGGTAAAATCCTTCTCTCCTGCTTCATCTATTCATCCATACTGCCCTATGCGATAACAGTTGGGATTTCTAGTGGGCTTCCTATTCATTCATTATATTTTTTTTGTTATTTCATCTTATATTTTGTTTTTTTATCTTATTTTATTTATATTATTTTAGTTTTTATTTATTTTTACTTATTACGATAATTATATTTCTAATATATTATGTGCATAATATATAATAATAAAATTATTTTATTTAATTTAATTTATACTTATATTATTTAATAATTAATTAATAATTATTTATATTATATTATATTTTATTTTATTATAATATATATATTACAGAGTGGTTAAAAAAAATTTAAATTTTAGTCGATTGTTTATTATTATTTATTTTCTAAGTATGAGAAAGAAATATATTTTAATTTTATTTTTATATATTTAATTATTTTTATTTTTATCGTTTATATTTCATTAATTAATTTATCTGACAATTGCATTACTATTAAAATGATAGGATAAATATTAGCACAGAATAATATTTCAACCATTTCAATTGCTGATTTATGCGTTTACGAACATTCTAGTCCATTTGTAATAAGAATGTAAATTGTCTTATTTATGTAGTGTGTGGTGTTTTCCAGGAAACATGTAGATAACTGGTAAATGCCATTAAGAAAACATCATGTCGTATATGATTACGATCCACATAGCATATAATAGTATATATAATATTACTGATTAGTATAAGTATATAGTCTATATTCTATATATATATATATATATTAAATATATATATAATGATATTTATTATAATAATATATTTATATATATATATATATATATATATAATAATTATATATATTAAATATATACTATTATTAATATCTTATAATCATTATATATCTATATATATATTATATTATTACGATGATATATATTAATATTATAGGATATAGATTGGATATACTATTGAGGGGGTACAGTAGTTATGAGCGTGCCATAGCGCTCCCTATTATTACTTTCTGAGTAGTCTACTAATTAGGATTTGAGCTTCTATTTAAGTATATTTATATCTTAATTCACCACGTTTGTATTGTCTAGTGGGCATATCAATTATTCTGTTTTATTTTTTATTTATTAGTATGATACTTAACCGTTTACGAAGAAATATGCCGGTTGATGATGACATCTGTATCAGCAAAGTTTCTCTATGTAATTTTAAGTTACCTACTGTGTTTTTACACATTTAGGCTCGAATGCTGAACCTTATATGCTTCTAATTCAATATACTCTAATTATATGACGTTTTTCATAACTTTCTTTTCATTACTCATCTTATATATTTCTATATTTTAATTCGCTATCTAAGTCACAGTGTAAGAGATATCATAAACATACTGTTTTCAATTGTTACTTAGTTTAATATATCCTTAGATATATATTTTGTTATTCCTATTATTTTTTATTAATTCTCAATCATTCATATCAAAACACCAGATAGCTTACCTTACTTATTATTGCTGTAAAAGATAAAAATAAGAGATACTTTCATAGAAATCAGTAAAATCATTCACCTTCTAACAATCAAAAAGTGGTATAAATTTCGTAGTATCTACACCTATGCCATATATCTTTAATATAACTATTTTCTAGTGCATAATTAATAGTGCATATAAGATAATGCTATAATCTGTCTATCACTTTAATTTAGTTAAGATACGCTGACTTTCTTCCATTCATAGACGACGATTGTAACCACAACATGCAGATATGAAAGCACGTCCGCATCCCTCACCAAACACAGAGTGCGATAACAGCTCCGACCCAGACTGCAAGCCGCGAAGTACCTAAGGAAAGAACATGCTTTCGCCAGTAAAAGAGCTCGCACATCGCTCTCAGCCCTTAGGAGAGCACACGCTGTGATTCCATGCGGCCAAAAGCGGCGGCTAAGCGAGATGCGCTTATTAACAAAAAGAAGAACAATGGTAAAGAAGTTTGTATGTCTTGAGGGGAGTTGGGTGTTGCGAAGAACGCTATTTTAAGGTTTAATGTGTTCGAATCGGTGTTTTGTTTATAGCTTAAGAGAGTGGTGCTAGGGTTTCAGAGTTGTTTGTTAAGAAAAGACAGATAGGATATGTTTCGGGGGTTGTGGTTGTTTTTAAATTAGTGCATCCCTATGAGTTTAAATTTTTAATCTTGTTTAAGATAATAGCTATTATACCTCTTATACTTTTAATTTGATAAATCCGAGATTTTTGAATAAATTAATTATCTTGTGTTTTTTTTGTCTTCCCTCATTGGTTTGCATCCTTTTTTCCTTTCCTTTTTATTTATCCCCTCGTTTCTTATTTCATTTCAATTTATATTACCGATTTTGTTTTCAACAGCTGTTTTCATATATGATTTCTTTATGTATTTTCTATGTTACAGATTTAAATCTAAGCTCTTCCTGTGATTAACATCGACAACGTAGACTCAAATCTATAGTATTAGATAAGAGGAGCTATCCTTTTTCTCAATTTTGTTGGGGACGTGGAAGCTTAATCCATAGGTCTATTCTCCTTATTTCATGTTGCCATTTAGAGGAATCTTCTCTCTCACATTTAGCATTATTATAATGGATATTCGTGGCTCGGCTCTTCATTTATTTTATATGTTGTCTGATATGCTTGTTCGAGATGGGTTTCAATCTGGCATCTTTTTGGTCGGTGTTTGCAGGACATTGGGGGGTCTGCTCTCTGATATAAGGTTTGATGAAGGGCTTACTTTGTAAGCTCATATGTTGGATCTTTTGTAACAGAGATGCCTATATTGAAACATTTTTGTTTCATCTAGAGAAAGCAGTGACTAAACCGCTATAGAGAAATTATAAATTATCAGCCCGGAGCGCAGGAGAGTACTATCTTAGCCGTACGTAATACTCATTACATTGAACCCTTTGGCCACTAAATATATCTGACTTCAC
This sequence comes from Trachelipus rathkii, assembly GCA_015478945.1. Lineage (NCBI taxonomy): Eukaryota > Metazoa > Arthropoda > Malacostraca > Isopoda > Trachelipodidae > Trachelipus > Trachelipus rathkii. Next base: position 34,190 of record JABUQX010112441.1, read on the forward strand.
TATTTCAGTTTTTTGCTCCAATTCATCGAGAATAACATCACTTCCACGCTTGCGTTGTCCCGTGTTTACTTTATTACTATGAGTATTATTTGTATTATTTTGTTGTATTCTACTTTTAATTTTATATGAGCGGCGGAGGTGGTAATAGCTTTATCATGATATTTTTTTCTTGTCTTATTAGCTTATGGTGTAGATCGTCTTTTATAGATTGATTGTGATCTCGTTATATCGTTTCGTGGCTTTTTTCTTTAATCTTCTATCTTAGTTACTTTTTGTTACTATCACGGCCTACAGCGTTTAATATAGTAGTTCTATATCAAAAATAAGTACTATAATCTATATTTCTGAGTAAATATAGCGTGTATTCGCTTGTATGTATAGAGATCTCTACTGGTGCGGTCATTTATAAGTGGTATGATCTCAGGAGCGAAGGGAGGCCAATGCTATCTATATGGATCGTCGTTATCTCTCCATTTTTAAATTATTTAGTGGTACATAAGTAATTATAATCTCATTTGGGTAATATCCCAGACCTATACTCGTCACTTTATCAATTGTCCTAACCTTCATTCCCTGCCTAACAATACTTAACCTATCCCTACATTTCCTTGAAAATTACTAATCTCTAGTTTTATTATACTTTTCAGCAGACGTGCGGAGACAACATCTTACCATTAAAATGGGCTTCTATCCACTTTACTATTCTACCCTTCAGAGCCTTGATAGTCAACTTTTTCATAAGGTCACTTAAACACTTCTTCTGTATTCGATTTATGCGCTATTTAACTAACTCTTTAACTCTTATTACATGCTATAATACTATCTAACTTACTCTTATCTATGAATTACTTTACTTCCCCCTACTGCTCTATCTTACTCGTAATCCCTCTTCCTTAATATCCATGTCGGCCTTCTCCTTACTCAGTTTACGCATGTCTTCAAATTTTTGTATTCTCACCTACCTGCCTCTTTTGTTCACTTCCCTCTGTCTTACTGTATAACTCTCCGGTTCTTGATTTTGTGTAACGGTTGCTCGTGCTGAGCAGTGTTCTGAGTCCATGTATGCTTCGGTTGAGCATTTCGTGTCTTGTCTCTCGCTTTATCCTTTTTTTATTTATCTCATTCTTACTTTTCTTATTTTTCAGTGATTTATCTTTTTTCTTTACACTTACTTCTTCTTCCTATTCCTCTTCTTCTTCTTCTTTTCCCTTGCATGACTTGTCCTTCTGTCTATTTTGTATTGACTCTATCGTTCATTCTATTCTACTTTATCTACCTATTTATCTCAATTATTACTTCTTATTTACTTATTTATTTTTACTACTATTTTCTCGATTATTTTCTCAGTCTTCCCTATCTTATTTCTATGTATATTTAGTTATTTGCCGTGCTTTTATTGCCAATATTTTCCTCTCTATATCTTCACCATTCCCATACTTTTATCTTATTCACACTTATTCCTCGTGTAGCGTATTCTCATTTATCCTTTTATTATACTATATATTATATGAGCCGTCATTTCCCCTCATGACTTATTTATTTTTTTAGGTTATTCATATTTTTAGTTCTCTACTTTATTTTTTTTATACTATCTTTCATTCTTTATTTTTCTCGTTTATGGTTGATTTTAGGTGTAAAATCATCTATGTGTATCGTGCACCCTTTTTTTTTATTTATTTTTTTTATATATATTATTTTTTATGTTTTTACCTCATCTTTTTTCTCGACTCCCTTCTTATTTTATTAGAGCTTTTACCTCTTTTACCTTATCTCTTCATTTTTTCCCTATATTGATATTACAATTTTCATTATCTATAACTCTAGTTTCTACGCTATAAGACCTTAATTCTTTCTCCAATTATTAACATTACATTTTATTGCTATTTGATAAACCCTTTCTAAATTGGAACGGAAGTTATTTAATTACTTGTTAACTATATAACTTATCTTATATATTAATATATTATATAAACTTTCACCTCACTGAGTTATTATCACCCTATATATATATATTATCGCTCTAAATTATATTATTATGCCAAAATGTAAATTATTTAGACGCGCTTTTAATTATTTATTTCTATATATCTATTAGTGCTATGGGTTTCTTAGCTTGTATGAAACATAGGGAGAGAGACTGTGTTTGAGCTAACCAGTCAATCACATCTCATCTTTCACACACAGCTATTTTTCGAGTTGCATTTATCTTTTTGTTCATTTATACACACACGCCTTGTACTTGGTAACGATTGGAAATATTTCACATCTAACCTAGTCTTCACATATTGCCAGACAATTTTCTATATCCTTACCAATCAATCTCATTTTTCTATCTAGTGCACATGAATGTATCTGACAATAGATTATGTTCTCTTTAATATATTACATTATTAATAGAAAATGGCCAAACTCATAGGAAGTGTGATGCAATACATAAAATACTGGAGAGATGTAACATCTTAATTCAAAAGTAATAGTGCATCCAATCCGAAGTTTAATACAGTTAACAGTCCACAAAGTTCCTTCCAAATACAGCTTTCTATATTCATTCGCTTTTCTCTTTGGTTTTCTTCTCTGTGTCACATTTTCTTCTGAAATATTATATTTAATATTTTACTCTTACTTGTTTTGTGCAGTTTAAGGTTAAGCAATATGCCTATACTATTGTATATTCATAATTATATTTAATAATAATCAAATACATATCTAATTATTCCTTAATATCCATACTTACATAATAAGTCACTATGCTCAATCATATATATATACATACAAACAATTAATACTAATATTATACACACGTCTATTATTGGATAGTGCTTACCCTATTCCATATTGCAATTCACATTCTTCTTTTATAAACCCTAACACAATTTAACAATTCTTTCCGCCTTTTTAAATAGATCATGGTAAATAAAAAGTTAATCATTATAATGTCTCTTTTGATATGTTATTATGCCTCAAAACTTCTAATTTTATTTTTGATCATCAATATGGCTTTCGTGTAAAAAGCTCTCTACTAGTAATTTCACATTTCCAGTCTTATATTTTACTATTGTCAAGTACATTATTTCGTTATTTTTTTACCTTACTTATAAACTTTTTTCAACCTCATTCACGTTCCTTCCTCAAATATTTTCATCATTCATTTAATCTTTACTATCTAATTTATATACTATATCATATATCTATATATATATACATATATTATCATTATTATATTAACCTATTCTATATTCTATTATTTCATTATTCTCTATTTTATAATTGTATTACCTACTATTTATGTCATCTCTCTTATATTCCCGAGGTAAATTATTGGCTTCAGTGCAACCTGTATTTTGTATTTTGTGTTTTCTGACCATGTTCGAATTAGGTATGATTATATTAATCTAACATGGGTTTATTTTTTATTAAATATATTATATTTATTTTCTAATATAATTATTAATTTATATCTTATTATTATATTTATTATATTATTATCTTATTTTACTTATGTATATATATCTATATATATACTATTATACATCTTTCATCTATTATATATATATATATATATTATATTATTATTATTATAGAATAGTACATAATTTATATTAATTATTTACCTAATATAGCCGTATACTATTATATACGGTATATAAGTAATATAAGTGTGTATTATATACTATATATATATTATATTATACTGATTATATATATATATATATATTATATTTATTTCTATACTTATTTTTCTAGTTATTATTGGCCATCAATAAAAAATGGCTCCTAATACTATCTTATGATCTTATTATCCTACCTCTGTACCCATGTATTTTATATTCGAGTTTCTATTGAGGTACCATCGTTCACCCTCCGCGGTTCACACGTCTCACCGAAGGTCTTCTGAGGCGTGTACCGGTGGTCAGTGGGCACCGAATGCGAGTAAAGGGTCCTGGGTATCACGGGCCTATTACGATCTAAATACTCCTCGCTGGGGCTGGCTCAGACTTTTGCTACTCGACGGGATGCGGCCGAAGGTTGCGCCACTAGTTGAGCCTAGCACGCGATCCTAGGGACTCAGTACGTGCGGTGTGGATCGCGGTTAAAGCTAGAGTTATATTAGGGAATATCGCTCCAACCACGGTCGGGTGTGTCTCGACACGATCCTCGCTCCGACCCTTTGCATGGACTCTTCAGAACTTTCTCGATACTTCCTGCTTGGCCTCTTCGCTCGCTACGTCGTTCGCAGGTGCTCTAAACTTTCCCTCTGAGCTATGGTACAGCTTCTATATCATAGTATATATTTACCTTATATTCCGTTAGTACTAGAGGCTTATTAGGTTATTTAAATCTATCTACTATGTTATCATTAGGTTGATGATAGGGTGTATTAGTCTGTTATATATAATATAAGTATATATACTAATCAATACACCTATATATATATAGTATAGTTTACTATATCCTTACGGTTCTTATCGCTCTGTTCTATACTGGGCCTATATGAAGACGGTGGTGATAGCCTCTATCCGTATATATATATCTACTTATTGGCCATTGCTAGAGTTTTAAGTGTTATGGGGTGTTAGTATATAATGTTTGCGATATTCTATCTAAACCATTATTATATCCCTGTTATAAAAGTCCAATAATGGCGAAAGCTTCTCCGATCAAATTTATCATCGTCGTGCAAATATATTGCACGAGATCAAATTTATTATTATTCATTATTTTTTCTTTCTCTCTCTCGCTCTTGGGTGGGTTTTTTTTTTCTTTTTTTCCCTTATTATTATGGTGATTGATCGATTGATGTCACCGATCATTAGTATTATTATTGTTAATAACTCTGTTTATTGTTATTGTTGTTTATTTTATATATATACCACTAATTTATTTATCTACTCTATTATTCATTTTTTTCCAATTTATTCCTATTTATTTTATTTTATTATTATCTTTGTTTCGGAAAAATAGGTTTTATTTTTATTTCAAATTCCTTTCACATTATTTTCCTGTCCTGCGACTTTTTAATATTTTATGTAAATTAATAAAAAAATTTAAATTTAGATATTTTTTAAATTTTTCAACATCCGCGAATGGTGTTTTATTTTATATTAATATTAGTTTCTTTACTATTATCTTATATTTATTCATTATAATATTTATTATTTTAGTATATTTATATATATATTTATATTATATTATCTTATTTTTTTCTTTATATCTATATATTATATATATTCTTTTATATCTAATTATTTATCTATATCTTACATATCTATCCCACTACTTCTATATCATCTTTCGTAAAGTTATCCAGGTTTTTATTCATTACACAATTACACTATCAAAAGAATAAACCTGTATTGTATTTCTATATTCCAACTATTTGATGTCGGTACATTACCCTGCTGTCCTCTCTCTGGGAGGGAGCTTGCGATTATATTCATGAACCACAAACTTAAAAACTCGCAAATGGCTTACCTTCTTTAAATATATTTCTGCCTACACCGCTTAGGCTCACCTACCATAACCCATCATAAATAAATCACAATTATCCTATGTCCTTTGAATGAGA
>JABUQX010112442.1:0-22500 GCA_015478945.1 Trachelipus rathkii
AGTTTCCCTTAAAAACAAAATGGTCAGAATATAACAGAAACTGAATTCTCAATGCACTAACTTTTAATATTTATTTTCCACAATGTAATTTATTTTAATTATATATTAATTTATGTATTAGTATTATTATTAATATTGTTATTGTTTATCCATTATTAATTATGTATATTGGTATCGGTCAATTATAGATTCTGACCAAAAAAGTTTGTATCATTAATCAAGCCATTCTGATTCCTGCGTTACGGCGCCAAACGCTAACTTGGGTCACCCTGGGATTGACGTACCCTTGTGATCCGACGCTGAACTTGTGCTTGCCGGTCGCTATCCCCGGCATTTCTGACAGACTCTGACAGTGCATCCACCTCACTGAAGCAAGGACATCCAATTTTACTATTATAACGTTATAACATTTAATATTATATTATTAACATATTAAATTTTAAAAACAATAATAACAATGCTGAGTAATGTAAAAACTTCTGGCCCAAAATTACTCATTTTCAACTTAAATCCCCATTCTCACCCTTTTCCCTCACTCCCTAACAATATATTTTGGCCCATAAAAGCGGCCTCATATATTTTTATCACCATTTATATATTTATTTGTAAAAATTTACTCTGTTTTTGGTCTCGGAACACGATATTTCTCATATTTAGCTTACGTAAGTTGCATTTTAGCTCGTTATCCTCGGCCAAAATTTTTCCAAAAAATTTTTTTTTAATTTTTTTTTTAAAAACAAACAATTTTAATTTTTTGAGATACTCGTCAATCATGGTCCCTTCCTGACGCTGCAAATACTGAAAATATCAATGTGATATCGAGGCAAACAGGCCCTGCTTCCAGACCAGGGAGAACATCTTAACGCTTACACTAGGCAATTCGTCACACGATCTCGATTTGTTACCCTTTTACATTTCTTGAGCTTCAGCTCGAGTTCCACGAATGACAAGCTTGCCCGCTTTAGGGCCACTCTAACATATTGCCTGGTTCCCGTTTTTAACAAAGCGCCTAAGATGTTTTACCTTCCTTACATTCCCACAACCAGCCCTACAGCACAACTAAAATAATAACTTTGAAACATTTTGGCAGAAACAGATGATGAAAAAAATTTAGAAACTTACTAGATTTTGACTACGCTTGAGTGATCGTTTGCCGCAGTCCCTGTTATCTGAATATGCTACAATCTACTCCGACGGCCCTACCGTAGGTAAATTGTATACATATTGTACGTCATCTCTTCCTACAGAAACTCCCTACAGAGATGCAATTGCGCTTAGCCACTGTCGATCCTAATTGTTCACTACAAGAACTAGCTACTTTTGCTGATAGAGTTTGTAAAGCGAAACCTACTACGACAGCAGACGAACCTTCAAGCAAGTTTCGCCATCACGGTTTCCACCCGACAATAATACTTACACCAGCGTCTCATTCGCAATGGTAAATGAGTCAGTTTTTTTTTTTTTTCCCCCCCCAATGCACTTTCGACAACCGTCGCCCACAAGAAAATGCTTATTATTATTGTTCCAACTTCAGGTGTTGGCAGCACACTATCATGGATTGTAACTAATAGAATGCGTGGCCTTGAGGCGCGTTCCACTGCTCCTTTCCCCCCCTCCTCCTTTCCCTCTGCACTTAATCCTCCTTCCCCTCCTTATCCTCAACAACAATATCCTCAACCTCAACAGTATTCTCATCCTTCATCCTCTCATCATCCTTATTCACCACCTCCTTCATACCCCCAGCCTCTTTCATACCCCCAGCCCCCTCCCAATGCATCAAATACTTATTCTGCATACAATTATGGTCATAATTCTCGCTCTCCTACTATGCAACGACGTTCATATCGTCGCTCACCTACTCCTTCGCGTCAATTCGCCTCTTCTCCTGTTGCTTCTCAGGCTTTAGTTCAGTTTCCGTCGCATAACCAGCAGGGTATTTGTAGAAATCATCAGCGTTTTGGAGATCAAACACGGTCATGTCTTAAGCCTTGCACTTTCGGGAATTTAAACTCGAACACCACTCCGTAAACACGCTCGGGGTGGTTTCAAAAGCGTCAAACTTACTTTGTGTCTACGATCCCTCCACCAAACTATCTTATCTCGTAGATTCTGGGAGCTCAATCTCAGCTGTACCACGTTCCATCCTCGGGAAAACTCATGCTCCAGAAGCATCCGGCTCTTTACGCGCCGCCAACGGCACAACCATTAATACTTATGGTACCAAACGACTTCATTTAACGCTCTCGTTCCGTCGTGACTTTATATGGGACTTCACGATAGCCGACGTCACATTACCAATATTAGGTGCAGACTTTCTGTCCCACTTCAACCTTCTTGTAGACATGAACCACAACCGCATCATCGATTTTGAGACTCATTTCTCATCCGCTTGTATCCGTGCATCCGCATCCATCAGTGGCATACATCTTTCTCCATCTAATAATATTTTTGAATCATTATTAATTACCGATTTTCCAGAGCTTCTTTCTCCAGTCTCCAAGTTCCCCCCTGTGAAACATAATGTTGTTCATCACATTGAAACTTCCGGCAGACCTCCATTCTCTCACGCTCGGCGACTTGCACCGGATAAACTCAAAGCAGCAAAGCTAGAGTTTGAATCTCTCTTAGAAAAGGGCATCATCCGACCTTCAAAGTCTGACTACGCTTCTCCATTACACATGGTACTCAAACCTTATGGTGATTATCGCCCAACAGGCGACTATCGCTGCCTAAATGCAATCACCCGTCCGGACCGTTATAATGTACCTCATTTACAGGATTTCACATCCCACCTCTCTGGTTGTACCATCTTCTCTAAGATTGACTTAATTTCCGCATTTTTTCAAATTCCCGTCAATCCGGACGACATTCATAAGACTGCCATTATCACTCCCTTCGGTCTTTACGAATTTCTTCGAACGCCATTCGGTTTAAGAAAATGCGAGTCATCATTAAATGTCTTCGTAGATTCAGTCTTACGTGATTTACCTCGTCATTCGCCTACAATAGACGCTTACTGAATTGCCAGTGGCCTCTCCGGAAGAACATACTTCACATCTCAGGCAAGTTTTTTCCAGACTAAGCGAATTTGGTCTATGTGTCAACTCTTCCAAATGTGAATTCGGAGTTTCATCCCTTAACCTTTCTCGGACATACAATCTCTGCCGAAGGTATACGTCCTCTTGAGGATCGTGTGGCAGCGATTCGTGACTTTCCGAAGCCTGTAAAACAGCGTCAACTTCGTCGTTTTTTAGGGATGGTGAACTTCTACCATCGTTTCATACCGTCCGCTGCTAAAATTCTCCTTCCTCTCCACGCACTTCTTAAGCATCCACGTAAAGGTTCTGCTGCTTCTGTCACTGTAGATTGGAACGACGAAGCAACTAATGCCTTCACCGCCATCAAGGAAGCCCTTGCTTCTTCCGTGTTACTTATATTCATCCGACACAGCTCCGACTAGAATCAACACAGACGCTTCAGATTTCGCGGCAGGTGCCGTACTACAACAATTTATTGATAACGAATGGCGTCCATTAGCTTTCTTTTCTAAAAAGTTCCAGCCGCCTGAAACAAGGTATTAGCGCATTTGGAAGGGAAATTCTCGCAATCTATTTAAGGCTATTAAGCACTTCCCGATTACTTCATAGAAGGTCGGGAATTCCATGATGTAACTGATCATGTTAACCATCAGCGATGCAATTACAGCTTCCACAGTGAACAGTCCCCTCTGAAGCCCGCCACCTGAAGTTCATTGCCCAATTGCACAACTGTGATCCCGCCATATAAAAGGAAAAGACAACATTCCTGCCGATGCTCTATCCCGAATTAACGCTATCTCTCCTTTACCAGACATTGATTTCGTCGAAATGGCTCGCTTGCAGCAACTCGAAGAGATTGTTTTTCCTCCTGCTTCTTACGACATTCAAACTGTAGAAATTTTTGGTTTTCCGCCTTTGTTATGCGATGTCTCTTCCGCACATCCTCGTCCAGTAGTACCTACCCCCATGCGCAGAAAGGTTTTTCACACCATTCACGATTGTGTCGCAACACGCCAGGGTAAAGGAGTCAAGTCAAAAATAAGGCAAGCATTTTCGTCTGGCCGTCCTTACTAAAGGATGTTAAACAGTGGACAACGCAGTGTCTCAACTGTCAAAAATCCAAAGTGCACATGCACACGTTCGCACCTCTTCAGCAATTTCTTCCCCCTGGTGAAAGCTTTGACCAGGTACATATTGACATAGTCGGCCCATTACCACCTTCAAATGGTTTCACACACATTTTAACGTGCATAGACCGATACACTCGAGGGTAGAAGCCATTGCCCTTGCCGTGATACTCCAGCGAGACTAATGCTCAGGCATTTTTTGTACAACTGGAATAGCCAAGGTTTGGTACAACCTTCGACTGTGTCCCACAGACGCAGGGGTAGGCAATTTGAGTCTCCCCTTTGGAGGACATCATGACTTAATCGGTTTCTAAGCCGGTCCTTCCGCTCTGGCAGCTTATCACCCGCAAGCTCCAGGGCATGGTAGAACGTCTTCACCGACAGCTGAAAGCTTCTCTTATGGCCCACGGAACACCGGACAATTGGTCCGAAACTCTTCCTCTCGTCCTCCTCGGTATCCGAACTTCGTACAAAGAAGACCTCAAATGCTCGACTGCTGAGCTCGTCTACGGCTCTACCATACGAATACCTGGTGAGTTTATCCTTCCTTCTCCAAAAACTACGAACCAGGCACACCTTCCTGGCTCGCCTTCGTCAATGTACTGAGGCATGGAAGCCGTCTTTGCCACGTCATCCTCCCCGTCCAACCTACATGCCTGCGGATTTAGAGACATGCTCTCATGTATTAATTCGGCACGACTCACACCGTAGTCCGTTGCAAGCCCGCTATGACGGACCCTTCCTCGTATTAAAAACGCTACTGAAATACGTTCACGATTACAGAAGGGGAGGCAAAGAGAAAAATATATCAGTGGATGAATAAAACGGCTTAATTTCGAACATGAATCGCGCGCTTCTTCCACCACTCTTTCTCCACTTACTGCACCCGCTCCATCTACCTCTACTTCGCAAGATAATATCGACTTTATGCCCATTCTGCCTTTTACATCAAACTTGTTCTCCCACCTGAACCTCTGCCCAACTCCTTCAAAGTATTGTCACTGCCTTCGCAGCTACTTCACTGCGCCCAACGCTACGATATCTCCGGCCTCCTGCTCCTATGCAGACATCTCCTGCTCCAATACCGATTCCTCCTCCAAATCCGGAACCTATTCCGACTCAAACCTTACCGTCTTGTCAACCTCGTTCCACATCGCGTTATGGACGACCTTTACGCCCAGTTGTCCGATTTTCTCCCTAAATCTTCTCGACGCTCCGCTGTTCAGAGGGGAGCCATATTACCTTCCGCTTTCTTCTTTTTCATTATTGTTGTCCTCCTCCTCACGTGATCAGAAAATCTCGTTTTCTTCGAGAGAACAACAGCCGCCATTTCTCCTCAAGAAGCATTTCAAATCTTTCGTCAAAAACTGCCAAGCTCAGTGTATTCTCAGAAACAGTTTACCAAATCCTTTTCACATTTGTTTATGAAGCACCACTGACTTCTTTGATATTATTTTGTGCTATTAAAACTTTCGTTACAACATTTTTCCCTCGATTGTTAGCAAGGTGCGTTAATTACTAAACCTAGTTCTTGTGTATCATATTTGATCTCGTGTATCTATATAATTCTATGTTGTGCTGCATGCTTATATTATTGAAAAACATTCCATATAAAATAATCTTTATTATACATTATATTTATTTACATTTAAATTAACCTTTTTTATAAATTTATTGGTTAATCTAAAGACTTACGCTCATCAAAAATTTTTATATATTTATAATAATAGAATTTCCCTTAAAACAAAATGTCAAATATAAACAGAAAACTAAAATCACTATGCATAACTTTATATTTATTTTCCACAATGTATTATTATTATTTATTATTATTATTATTACTGTATTAGTATATTTTATATTGTTATTTGTTTTTCCATATATTAATTAATGTAATATTGTTCTGATCATATAGATTCTGACTCTCTGACCCAAAAGTGTATCATTAATATAAGCCTTCTGATCATCCTGCGTTACGCCAACGTAACAATTAATATACTATTATAATATATATATATATATATATATATATATAATATATATATATATATATATAATTATATATATATATATAATAATATATTACAGTATATATTATATATATATTATATATAATAATATATGTTAGTATAATATATATTATATATTATATATATATATATATATATATATATATATATATTAATAATATATATGGCCCAGCATCCCGAAGAGGCCAGGCATGTAACTAGGAAAACTATAACATATACACGAAAATAAATATCATTTATTAATAATAAGGAGACATTTTTACCGCAGAAATTAATAAAAAAAATTAAATTTATTCAATATTATTAATAACTCCATATTAATATTAGTAAACAGTGCAGGCTGCTGATTGACTTGAAAGACATTGAAAGCTGCAGTCTCGGGAGAAAGTTGCCAAATGTCGCTTTATAATATAATTAAGAAGAAAATATTATTTTTTTCTTTTTTATCATTTTTATATATGGGGTCCGAGCTGACGGAGGGACAGAGGGGGGGACGAAGTGCCCCGCCGTCCCGTCCCCCGGTAGGTCGCCGAGAAAACCCCTGACTCTCTCTTATTGCTTCTTGTTTACCCGTGGGGATGTTCTTTAGTGAAAAAAAGAAAAAAATTCAACATTTGGCAACTCTCCGTCTCACTCGGGAGTAGCCACATCTTCGATTTATTCAAAAAACTGTAAATTTTTAATCAAATGTTTTAGACAATTTTTAATTTTTTAAAAAGCGTTATTTTGTTTATTTTTTTTTAATTTTTTTCTGCGGTAAAAATGTCTCCTGAATTAATAAAATGATATTTAATTTTCGTGTACCTGTTATAGTTTTTTTAGTTACATGCCTGGCCTTTTTGTTCGGAATGCTGACCTATATATATATATATATATATATATATATATATATATATATATATATATATATATATAATATATTTTTGTAGCATTATAATTTTTTTTTTTTTTTTTTGTAGTTAACTGTCTAGATATATATAGTTGCTATCATAATAATACCATAAAATTATTATTATCAAAAAAACTATTAATTCAGTCAATATATAAAAAATCAGAAAAAGCATCCAATAATGAGTATCCCTATAAATATTCGAATAATAAGAAAATTAAGCAGTTCAAATTTTGTGGAAACATTATTTTTTTTAATATTTTTTTTCTTTAAAATATATACTACATAAAATACACAAAAAAATCTAAAAAAAAAAAACATTTTAAAAGCATTTTTTAAAAAAAACTTAAAATATATTTTTAAAAAGGCTTTTTTTTTGTTATTAAAATTACAGTTTTAATACATAGTTATTACGTGAACGCCGATTGAGTATTTCACGTAATATACGCAAAACTTCTTATCCTTAACTCTATTGGGAATTCTAAAGAGAATATAGAGAAATATATTAAAAAGTACGTAATAGCTATAGGGGAAGACCAGTTTTATATTTAAATTAAATAAGCATAAATCCTAAAAAAAATAATAAGTAAAGGTATGCGTATTATCATACACGGATGTCTCCATTTTGAAAATTGATAGCCTCATATAGGGATAATTGATATCAAATATTTCAATATTTGACTACTATTAATATACAGTATTAATATCAGTAATATTACATTGGACATAGCCCTCCATAGACAAATGTTCATCTCCCAAGTATTCAAATGATTGGCTCAAGAACATTTATTTATTTCAATATATTGAAATTTGAGTTATCAATATCATAAACGTTTCATCAATCTAAGTTCTAAGGCCTAACTTTATGAATGGGGTATAGAAATTACTTTCTATCGTAGACTAAATTATTTAGTTTTCTGATTTTTGGGTATATAAAGGTTTTGTCTTTATAATTTCATTAGAGTAGAAATAAGAAGTACTTTTAGCCAGAACTTAGAAGTTATGGAAATATTTGACGTTTATTCTTGAAGAATTTGAATTAGGTTATAATGCAAATTTTTAGGAAATATTTTTTATTCTGTTTACAGTGTGTTAATTATTAAAAATATATTTTTGTTAAAATAAACAAAAAATGGATATCAAATCTGAAATTGAAATTAAGGAGGAAGAATTAGATTCACAAAATTACTCCTATCAACAAAGTTCTCAGGTTGGTTATATATATATATATATATATATATATATATATATATATATATATATATATATATATATATATATATATATATATATATATATATATATATATATATATATACTTGGTAGCCCCTGCTTCCCTCCCTATGAGAAGCTGGTGATCCAGAGATACTGTGACATAACAGCAGGCAAAGCCCAGATATCTGTCCAGAACAAGATATCAAAGTACAATTTTCCCACTGAATGTTGGGTCTAAGTGCAAGCAGTCCCTAGTAAGAGATGTCTTGTGTTGTCATTTGTGAGGGAGGGTCATCTTTGGCAGTAGAAGGGGGAGGGGGATTGGGGAGTATTGCGGAATCTAAATTTTATATACTGAAGGGAGGGAGGTGCCAGAATGGAAGACTGGACCAAGCATCACTCTTGGTTTGGACACTCACAGGTTTGTTCTGTGCGGGAAATTTTTGGGAGGAGGAGCCTGGGAGAACTGGCGGTGGTGTTAGGGAGGGGGGAGTATGGGGTTATTTGTGTTGGAGTGTGAATGTGTTTAAATAATGGGGGTGGAGGGGGAGGGGGGGAAGTATTGTAAATGTTAGAAAGTTAACGTGGCTGGTGTACGTTCTTTCCTTGTTGGCAGCAGGGGGTTCGTTGTAATGTTTGGTGTAAAGGGTGGTCTGTTGAAAGTGATTTGGTTTAAAATTGGCAGCAGCCTATCATGTCAAGATGGGCCTCTATAGAAAAGGATTTTCATTTCGGTTTGTAAGGTGGTGGATGGGTGTAAAAGGGAGGCAGCTTGTTTATTCTGAAGCTTGTTTTGGATGCCCTTCTGTGTTTTTGAAAATGTTGGATTGGTTGAATATAGTGGGGTTTAAGCAGGCGATGCATGGTTAAGATTGGGCGGATGTAGTTGTATATATATATATATAATATATAATATATATAATTATATATATATATATATTAATATATCTATTATATATAATATATTATATGGTTATATATATATAATATACTAATATATCTATTGCCGAGGGACCGGTATAGTAGCGCAGAAGGCGCATCACACGCCGATTTTTATCGAAATCACCAGGATAATACTGTAAAAAAATAATAATCGAATTAAAAAAAAAAAATGACTGACGTCTTTAGGAAAAAAAGTTACAGCCTCTCAAAGTTGTTAAAACTCCCATAGTCTTTTCATTTTTTATCCTTCCATGTTAGGTCTCCTTTTAGGCCCTCTAGTTCAGGTTATGGTATGTTTTGTTCAGTATACACAGAGTAAATCTGTGTATACTTAACAAATCTTATCATAACCTGAACTAGGATGGCCCTAAAATGAGCCCGAGGTCTGTTATTTTTTTTTTATAAGAAAACCTATGGGAAAATTTTAAACTTTGAGAGGCTGAACTTTTTTCCTTAAGGACTTAAATCATTTTTGGTTTTTTGTTCTTCATTATTATTTTTTTTAGAGTTGCTATATCCTGAGATTTTTAAATATTTTTTTATAAGAAAATTCTATGGGAAAATTCAAACTTTGAAAGACTGTAACTTTTTCCTAAAGACGTCAGTCATTTTAATTTTTTTTTATTCTTCATTATTTTTTTTAGAGTATATCCTGTTATTTTTATAAAAATCGGGGGTGAAGCCCTTCTGCGCTATTACCAAGAGGGACTCTTTGTGTTGGGCGAAATTTGCTCCTTAGTGTTTTCAACGCATTCAATTTGTGTGTGGCTCTGGAGGTAATATTGATTATGTGGGGAGTGAATGTCATGTGTGTATCGAAAGTTAAGCCAAGAGTAGTGGGATGTTTAATGAGGGGGGAGTCTGTTGTTTTGAAAGAAGAACTGTTCGATTGTTTTTTTGTTTTTTTTTAGGAGAGGCTGTCATTGTTTGTTGACAGCCATTGCTCCAATTGATTTATGCATTGCTGTAGTTCTTGTCTTGCTGTGTTTATAGAGGGACTTTGGGCTGTAATTGTTAGATCATCTGAATAACTATTGAATTTTTTATAGAGGGGGATTTTGGGTTGTTGTAGATCGGCTAAATAGATTAAGAATTGTGATATGGATGGTGCCCTGGGGGATGTCTTATGTAATGTAGGTAGTGAGAGGTGTGGCACCGCTTGGTAATGGTGCCTGGGGGGATGCCATTTATCAATCTAGGTATGCAGAGGTGTGCGACCCTTGTATAGCTACAGTGCTGGTGCAATCAAGATAGGAAGTTGCATTATGCATTTCTTATGCATTGTGTTAATTTCTGTATTTAAAACCTTTATTTATTAGAGGTGATGCAGCAAAAAAACCTGCTTTAGTGTCAAGTAGGGGTTTGGTTACCAAACCCATCCCCAGTTGGGCCTTTGGCAACCCTTCCAACGCACCGCACATTAGAACTCTGAAAATTACTTGTATGCACACAAGATGAACTTAGTACACTTCTCAAAATCTTGGGGGTTGTTGACAGCATGTCTCTTTTGCATCTCCACACAGCGCAATCTGATCAAAGCTGGACTATAGCTACGGAATATATGGTCAGGCCTCCTCAACTCTACTACACCTGTTAGATCCCATCAAAAACGAGGCGATTTGTATATCCCCTGGACCCTTCTGATCTTCCTCCTTTGTGAGCCTTGAAGTTGAATCTAATGTGGTGCCACTCTCTCTTCGAAGGGAATACATAATGTGCACAAGTTATCCGCTTTCAAACCCCAATACCATTTGCTCCAACATCGATTTTTCGAGAGATCCCTAAGAGTCCTCCTTACTGTCCATTTGCAAACAGTTTATAACATCCTTAACTTCCTCAGCATCCCATTGCACTGGCACTCTGGCATTGCACTCTCTTTATTATAGGTACTACAATAGCAGTTGCTTGAGGGATTTGTCTGTTCGCTTACCACCACCATTGTGATGCCCTCGTAGCACAAGGGGTGCTTTGTTTGCGCATAAATATTGTGTGAGCATTGAAATTCATACTCACTCATTGTGGTACCTCCTTTCCAGTTACTTCTCTGTTGTGGAATTCCCTACCATTAAATGTTTTTCCTGCTGCATTTTATCTTCCCCTCTTTAAGACCTCCATCTGCGCTCATCTAAGAGATTTACATTACGTTCAGGAAAGCCTTTCATTTTTTTTATATATTTTATTGTTCTGTCCCCTCCTTGTAAAGGGCTCTGCCCGTGAGAGGTGGTAACCCTTAAAAAAAAAAAAAGATATTTCTCGAGCATTCTTCAAAAAGTTTCTTAAAAGATAAAATTTAATATATCTATATATTATTTCAAGTGGCCCTGCCTTTTTCACACCATCTTTTTCTACCTATTTTTATGCCAAAAGATTTTTCATGGCAGAATCCAAAGCAGTCACCCTCCAAAGATTCTGAGGGCTCAATCGGATTGTAAAGAAGCAGTGCAAAAATATGCAGATAAATTTTTATATTAGTCTTATTCTAGCATTTAAAAATAATAATAATTGAATTATTATCTAAATATCTAAAATGATAGTTTAATTTAATTACCCTAAATATTAGAAATAGAGTTTAATAATGTAAAGTATTATATACCTTGTTTGGTGGAAAGTCTTCAAGAAAGGAATAGTCTATTTTACTAAACAATCAGTCTTAAATATGGCCATAAATAACACAACATTTATAGTTATAATGGACTATCATCCACACAGCCACATTCACTTTCTGTGAAGTTGTTCTTGACTTGGTGTTACGATTTTTATTGTTATAGATAAATTTTATAATTGGCTTTTATAATAAACTTAATTTAGTTAAATGGAATAATGTCATAAAATGATGATAGGCCATGTGCACTCTAATACAAATCCCTAAAAAGAGAAATATACATACTTTAAATTAATTAATATTTACATTTTACAAAGATACCTTTACATTACTCTACTAATCCAAACAATCTCTATTGTTTGAACCTTCCCACTACTTATCTTATAGGATTTCTTTCCTTTGAACTCCTCTTCAATACATGAACTCCTTCACCTGAAAATAGCCAATTTAATCAATATAATTAAATAATATAATAATAATAATAAATAATATTAATAATAATAATAATAATTAATAATAAATAATAATAATATAATGAATAACTAGTAAAAACAAACAAACAATTTCTTTGCTTGATGAAATAGCTGATTTAAAGGAAGAATTCTGCATTCTGATTAGTTTTCACATATTGGGCAATCAACATGTTCTAAAACACTGGGTTTAAGTGAAACTATTAATCTATTTTAATTTTAAATTTTTAAATATTGCTGAGATAATTCTGTATTTTGTTTTTTTTTAAGAATTTAATGATAATCTCCCATAACATTCAATTTGTAATTACATCTTTCAATAAAAAATGATTGTTTTTTAAGGTTATTAGTATTAAAACCAATCCAGACTCATGCTCCAAAATTATCTCAACTTACTTCCTTTAAACTAGAAAGAGTTTTTTTTTTTTTTTTTTGGACAGTGTTGATTGATCTTTTTAAATGAGATTGCCTCTTTTCACGGATCTTTAGCTCAACTTGGGTTTGATATTTGGTTGTATCACGTTCCTTTAGGCTTACTTACATCTTTTTTATTTAATGTCAGATCTTTCCAAACAATGAGACATGCTTTGCTTTAGCGAGATTAACAATTAAAAATTGAAGAATTAGACCAAAAAGGCAATCAATAAGTCTGGAATAGAGGGAACGCAAATGTTGAATTTGGATTGTGAAAGGGCTTGTTCCAAGCATGGAAATCATAAAATCTGAACATCATGAGCGGAGAAGTCAAGTGCCTTAAATATCGTTAGATGTATGTTATTCTTTCATAATTTTTTTTTTACTCAGTTAGAAAAATATTAAAGAGAACAGAAAATTATTATATTATTTATTATCTATTATTGTTATTATTATTATTATTATATTATTATTATTATATTATTATTATTATTAATTATTATTATTATTATTATTATTTTTCCTTTTAATCCGAAAAGGTTGAAGAAGATTGGTTTCACTGTCCACTTGGGTCGGCCTATACATCCCGCGACCGAGATGTGTCCAAATGCCACAAATTTGGTATCTTAAAAATATTTCAGTCTCCCCAGTTCATTCTGTCCAGAGGTGTTGGTGACACTTTCACACATTGTGCGAGAACCCCCCTTGCTGCTCGAATTTCAAGGGTTAGCATCAGGAGTCATCTATGCACTGTCCCTCTCTTCTTTTTGGAAAGGAGATCCTTGAACAGTGCACAATACATATACTCAACCGAGAAATTTTCAGACCTACCCCTCCTTTGCTGCTGCTGCGACTAGGCCGGTATCTACCACCTAACCTTCCCATCGCTCTCGTGCGCTTCTACGAAATTCGTAGCACTCCAGATCGGATACCGTAACTACTGCTGGAATAAACATTTCTACTCGGCAATCGAACTGCAACCCACATTCTCCCGATATAATCCGTACTGTCACTCATCAAAAATCCCCAGTCCATACATCTACTTCCTAGGGTGTGAGTTCGGCTGAAGTTCATGCCCTACCCAGGGTTGCATGCTCTCCATCAATTTCTGATTATTCCTCTGATTTGGAAGTATCCCTTGCGTTACTACTCGATGATGACTCTCCTTTGACAAATTTTCATGTAAACGTTCGGCACCATTGTCCCCTGGGAAACCGCTAGGACATTCTTTTCCTAGTATGCGAGGCTCCACAATTCTTTTCACTTTCGGGTGACGGATTTCTTAAAACCCACACCTGCCCATCTGACTGAGTCTCCCAGTGTTTTGCCCAAACGTGGTCGTGGCTCAAAACCCCATGGTGTTGTGGATAGCAATCCGTGTATCTCAGCTATCCCCGATGATTTACCGTGCCCCACTTCTGCATGCGACCCTCCGGTTCCTTATTCAAGCAACTCTGAGTCATTTTATGATATCCCAATGAACGTTACCACCGACTCTACATCTTCTGAAGTTCCCAACTTGGGATCCAGGTTCCACTTCCTAGGACAGGGGGTATGGGTTTGCCCACTGCCTCTCATGTACTCCTTCACAATGAGACCGAGTCCGTCACTTGTTCGGGGGGATACCACAGTATCCTCTTCTGCCTCAGCTCTGTTATCATTCTCTGAGCTGACCCCGCAGGACGCTAAACTTTGTAGGGATGTGCTTCGGGCTTCCACCAATCCTTGTATGGTTCTTCCTCTTGCCATCCCTGTTGATACTCCTCAATCCGAGACGAGTCTCAGCGGTGTTATACACCTGTGACTTCCATGCCCATCCTAGACAATATTTGGGGTTCCCCTGTCTTCGCCATTGAGAGTCAAACTTCTCTGCCCCTGGCGCCGGTGTATACACCTTCGGCGTTAAGCTCGAGACTCTGATGTGTAGGATGGTTAGGCCCGTCTCTTTGACGGGGTCTCTCCCGTAGTGGGAGGGAGCGACCGTTATCTATCTCAGGGTAAACCTCCAGTGTCAATTCTCCATGACCTTCCTCTTCCGCCGGGCTATAAGGCGCCCCCTCGTGGGCCGTCCAGTGACCCGCGCCTTAGAGTGTCGCGTGTTTCTAAAAAGAAAGCTGACGCCTACAGCATAGCAACGATTGTTATGGACCGCACTGCGGACTGATCGCTTCATCTTTCTGCAATGACAAAGTTTCTTCAATGGAACTGCTCCGGTTACTGTCAAAACTTTTAAGAGTATATATATATATATATAGTATATATATAATAATATATATATTATATATATATATATAATATATATATATATATATAATATATATATATTATATATATATATTATACGATGCATTTGGTTCTGTGTGGCGATCTGAAGAGAGTTTGAGAGGATTGATAGGAGATTTGGCAGGGTGGTGAGAAAGGAGGGCTTTTGAAAGTAAACGTGCGATAAGAAGTAAAGGTTATGGTTGTGAGTGAAGGACACTTCCTCAGTGTGAGTGTTATGTTAGATGGTGAGCAGCTGCAAAAAAGTGTCCTAAGTTTAAATATTTAGGGTATATGTTGGATTGAGAAGGGAACGGACGAATGCAGAGTGTAGTAGGAAGTTTGTGAATGGCAGGAAGGTGCTGGTGCAAGATTAAATCGTTGGTGAATGCAAAAGGACTAAGTCTCTCTTGAGTGTGCTAGGGTCTACATGAGGGTATGTTGTTACCTGTGTTATTGTATGGTAGTGAGACTATGTTCTGGAATAAGAAGTATAGATCTAAAGTTCAATGTGTTCAGATGGACAATCCTTTAGGGGCGAGTGCTAGGTGTGAGAGAATTGATTAAAGAGGGAAATGAACGTAATTAGAGAGTGGTGGTGTGAGAAAGGGGGTAAATGAAGAGAATATGAAGTTGTTGAGATGGTTTGGTCATGTGGAAAGGATGAATGATAGTCGGTTGGTTAAGAGGATGTATAGTGGCGAGTGTGTTGGGAACCGACCGGCTGGGAGACCGAGAGAAAAGTGGAGATTGAGTCGTTGAACGAATGTCTGAAGGAGAAGAATGTGAGTTTGGCAAGAGGCGAGAATAAAAGGTGCATGATAGGAGAGATGGCGGGGTTTTGTGAGGGGGGCATGGGTTTGTGGCCCACCTGGGCCAGGGGATGAACCCTTACACTTGACGATTTAACCAATAGTGAGGGTCCGTCGCGGTCCCCATGAAGCTCTAGGGTGGATTTTTTGTCTGTGACGAAGTTCAACTATCTAATGGTACAGAGGGGGCGGTAGGCTGGGCTTTCTTTTAGACGTTTGTCATGTTCTCCATACTGCTTTTCTTTCCGATGCTTGTACAGCCACCTTACCCCCAATCTTGGGCAAAGAGGAAGGTGAAGAAAAGAAGAAAAGAAAGAATAATAATATATATATATATATAATATATATATATCGTATTATATATATATATATATATATTATTATATATATTATATATAATATATTTATCTTTATATTCTACTTTCCATTTAGTATTTATGAGTGGCCACACCTCGCTAAGATACCCCGAAGATCGCTTAAATATGTGAATGTCCCAGATTGCTCTGGGACGATGGTCAGCTCGAACACTCTAGGAAGGAAGTGAGACACAGTTTCAGGTGCCTGGTTGCATCTTGTGCAGATGTTTGAGGTTGTTTGGTTAGGGTTGAACCTATATTTGTAATGTTGCAAGTTTGGGAAGTGGCCGCATCTTTGTTCGGCCAAAGATGACTGAATGGTTATTGGAAGAGAGTTGAATTCCTGTGCTATATCTGGAGGATGAGTATTTAGTATGTTATTTGGTTGTTGATTTCTTAGATAATTTTCGCTTAGGTGTGTGTGTATTTTAGTGTATGAGACGTTGTTTTGAAGAGGTTGGATGTTATTCAGAATTTGTTTGTATAATAGTGCCGGAGAGGATGGTTTTTGTTTTAACTTGTGATTAATGGGGTTGGAAAGTGCCGTGTAGCATGGGTGTTATGAGGTTTGTGTTTTAGCGTAAAACTGAGTGCCTATCATTTCTAAGTGTTTGTTTATGGGTAGTATTTTTGTTTCTTCGTGTAGGTCTTGTTGGGGTGTTGTAGATGTGCATCCTGTTATAATTCTGAGTCTTTTGTTTTGAAATGTTTGTATTTTTTTATGTTAACCTTGGTTAAGTACCTGTGCCACATTGGAATGGCGTAGTTTAGTATTTGGAGGATGTATTGTTTGTATATGGTAGTGGATATCTATTAATTATTATTGATGTTAGTACCGGCTATGGTTCTTAGAATGTTTAGTTTCCTGTTTGCCGATGTTGTTATGTATTCTATGTGTTTTGTGAGAGTCAAGTGTGTATCCAGTGTTCTCCAAGAAATTTGGGTGTTTAGTATGATAGGATAGAGATGTTGTTTTTGAAGATTTGGGATTGATTGAGCCGAGTTGGTGGCAGTTTTGATTAGAGTGATAGATGATTTATTAGATGATGCAAACATTCTATTAACGGATGCCAGCCAAGTTTGAATTTGGTTGATGTATTATTGAGTTAGATTAATTCCTGTATTTAGGTTCTGGTGTGTGGTGGCTATGGTGATATCGTCTGCTTATATTTTTAGGTTTGTATGGTTTGTATGGTTTGTTTGTGGTTGTAGTAGGTAGGCAGTGAATAAGTTGAACAAAGTAGGGAATAGAATTGCTCCTTGGGGTAAGCCCCTTTTTTGATGTTTTTTGTACGTGATTTCTTGTGGCTGAATTGTATTTGTGCTGTTCTTTTTGATAGGAAGTTTGCTATCCATTTCTTTAAATTAGTGTGGATATTTGATTTTATCATTTTATGGATTAGGTTGTATCTGGGAACTGTGTCAAAAGCTTTGTTTATGTCAATTGCTATTAGTAATTTGTGTGGGGTTCCTGTATTTAAGTTATTATTATTGCAATATGTGTAGGAGAGCAGTTTTGGTTGAGTAGTTTTGTTGGAAACCGTGTTGGAACGTTTGTATGGAAATGTTTTGTTTTATTATGTTTTGTATGAGCTTTTCTAGGAGTTTACATAATGTGGATAGCGGTGAGATTGGACCATAGGAGGATGGGTTTGGGGGTTCTTTTCCTGGTTTTAGTTTTGAAAATGATTGCTCTTTCCAGATGTAAGGAGTAAAATTTAGTTTTTATTTGACAGGGAATATATATATATATATATATAGTAAGATATATATATATATATATATATATATATATATATAAAGGTTATATATATATATATATATATATATATATATATATATATATATATATAGAGAGAGTATAGAGAGATAGAGAGAGAGAGTATCCATCATTAAAAGCTTCCAACCTGAAATTGGGTCATGTAAGAAACTCATACAAAAACTAATTTCCCTAGCCTTTAACTGCTCCCCAACCTATTTAATGCTGATGTGAACAAGTCCTGTGCTGAAAATATCCTTTCAAACATAGCATTTGGATGAAGTTGCTTAATGGCTTATACTACTATTTACATAACCTTCATCATACTTTTCTTTTGATACCCAGTTAAGATGGAGTCACTGCTGACAACAGAGACCATCAAATAGGTAACTTTTTTATGGAAATGGAGAGAATTTTGCCTAAATTTATGCAAAAGGGCATCAATTCAGGATACTCATTTTCCCTAAATTCCATTGCTTTTGAATACTCATCCTCTGGAACTACTGTGGTCTGATATCTGGTTAAAAATATACTTCAATAAGTGAGCTTCTGTTACCGCCTGATGAATACCTCCTTTTACTTTTGCTAAATCTTGTCTGTTGAGTGGTGGACTAAGCTGTTCTAGCTCCATCTAAGGGAGGTATATATATATATGTTATATATATATATATATATATATATATATATATATATGGTATATATATGAGCAGGAGTATTATATAGTAGCAATATATATATATATGTTGGTTGTTATATTATAATATATATATGTAGTTATATTATAATAAGATAGTATATATTATATATATATATATATTATTATTATTATATATATATATTTATATATATATATATGCTATATATATATATATATATACAGGGTATATATGGTATGGTATGTATGTATATGTGTAATATAAGGTTATATTATTATATAGCATATATATATATATATATGCATATATATGGAAGAAGATATTATGCTATATATATATACATATATATATATATAGTATATATATACATATATATATATATATATGACATAACTCATCCTTACTAATAATAAAATTTATATAGTAAAATGGCTTCATTACTGACTAGAATGAGAAAGGTTAAATCATGGTTAAAGAAAATTATTAAAAATATATTTTTTAAATATTCGTAAGTATTATTTTTTGTTTAAACCATTGGTTTTTTTAGGGGTTGAAACCATGGTTTAAACCAAATGGTTTAAACCATTTCCAATTCCTAGCCATTAGTAGGTTTTTCGGTGATCATTGCTCTCACCTCTGTAATTTTTTTTTCAGCTTTTCTCAGAATTTCAGCTTTTTGTAGGCAAGATGGAGTATGTGTTTAGGATATAAATACCTTGCACAGGCGTAGAAAATTAAGTCTTCAATGTTCAAAAGGAGGTGGAGAAGATTTTTAAGTATAAAAGAAGAGAGGGTAGCTGATTTATAGTGTGTTTAGAGTGGGCAGAAAACCAGTGAATGTAGCATGGTTGGGAGGTGGGTTTTCTGTATACGCTGAAGTATAGGTTGTGGGCAAGATTTGTATGTATGAGGGGTATCTAAAAAAGGGAGTGTATTGTTTTGGGGGGTTTCTATAGTAAGTTGAATAGCAGGGTGTATATTGTTGATAGTGTTAAGAATATAAAGTAAGTCTTTTGCTTTGGGGATGGCTGCAAATATGTCGTCAACATATCTCAGCCATGTGGATTGATGGAGGGAGGAATGGGGGAGGATGTGAAAATATTCTAAAAGTTCCATATATATTTGCATCCATCCCAAAGCAAAAGACTAAATTCATATCCTTAACACTATCAACAATATACACCCTGCTATTCAATTTACTATAGAAATCCCCCAAAACAATACACTCCCTTTTTTAGATACCCTCATACATACAAATCTTGCAAACAACCTACACTTCAGCGTATACAGAAAACCCACCTCCCAACCATGCTACATTCACTGGTTTTCTGCCCACTCTAAACACACTAAAATAGCTACCCTCTCTTCTTTATACTTAAGAGCTTTAAAAATCTGCTCCACCCCCTTTTTGAACATTGAACTCAATTTCCTACGCACCACGTTCACTAAATTGTTATATACCAAACACATACTCCATCTTGCCTACAAAAAAGCTAAACTCAATTTTTACAATAATACCCCTAAACAAACTCTCACAACTTTTACCCATTCCTCACATCCCAACCACAAAAAAAAAACTCCTCCCTAGCATTACTTTGTACCTTCCAATGGGCCTCCCACTCAAAAAATCTCTGCCTCCCCAAACCCCTTCACACTCCTCTGAACAAGTTGTGCAATAAGGTACCCTGTAGTAATCAAAGTGACTCGGTTTATATAGGAGAAACTATCAATCTTAAAAGACGTAAATACCAACACATATATGACCTTCCATACTGACAATCAAAACTCCCCCCTTACATTACACCGGTCTACACAAAACCCACCATATAAACATTTCATCTCACAAATGTCAGCAATAGCACATATCAAATGTAGTAAATTAAAACTAGCAGAAAATAAGGAATCATATTGTATAAAAATATTTCAAATTTCAATCGCCTTCCCGGAGATACAATATTGACAATCTTCATATTGAACGCCGCACTGAATACCTCCTCGTTCTTCCATTCTTTAACAACCAACTAGAAAAATAATCATCATCAGGATCTTCGCAAAAGTTTTGACTCCTTTACCACCATTATATATTCTTGATAATCCTACATTCCTCTGAATTAAGCCTAAATTTAAAACAATTATTTATTCATTTATATTTTCCTTGTGTTTTACATTTGTATATTATAGTATATGAAATAAAACTTTACTCTAAAGCTTGTTTCATATCATAAATCAAGGGCTTTCTTTAACAATAAATATAATAGTGATGCAGCAGATTTATTTATATCCTCATGATGCGACGCGATGTTTTGATTTTGCCATCCGTATGGATGCTTTGATATAGCAGCATGTTATGTTAGTATATATGTATATATATGTATGTATATATGCATATTATATGTATAGTAAAAACAAATATACATATATATATCAATATGTCTGTATTTACTTATATATGTATATATGAGTATATATAGGTATATATGAGAGAGTATAAGATATATATATAT
Organism: Trachelipus rathkii; assembly: GCA_015478945.1. NCBI lineage: Eukaryota > Metazoa > Arthropoda > Malacostraca > Isopoda > Trachelipodidae > Trachelipus > Trachelipus rathkii. The sequence goes on from JABUQX010112442.1 coordinate 21,077, forward strand.
AGGTATATATATAGCATATATGGTGAGAGAGAGAGAGATAAGAAAGGAAAGCCCTTGGATTAAAATTTTTTTCTATTTATTTAGATACAAAAAATTAAGACACATATTGATTTAAAAAAACAGATTCTTCATGAAAAATAATTAAAAAGTACATTCTCGTCTCCATCAGGGAGACCTCCTCAGGCAAAGGAACAACGCATCTGAAGTCTGCCAATGTAGAGAGCACCTATTGTTAGTTGGTTATCTTCTTCAGAGAATTTTGGAAGTATCTTGAAGACTTCATATATTCGTTTTGTAAGTGGTCTAATTTTACCTCACCAGGTAATTTATTATAATTGTTCGAATTATAGATACAGAATGATTCAAGGATTCTTCTTGCCTTTGTATTAGTAACATTTCTAATGTTTTGCATATTGTCGGTGATAATAACATGATTAAAGGATCTTCTATGAAATGTAAGAGATGAATTAATACTGTCTTTTTTTAAGTCTTAAAATTTTTATTTTTTTAAAATTCAAAAATCACTATATAATCAGAATTAATTACGTCTAGAAATATTACTTTTTAAGTCTGCCAATGTTCTTTTTTTTTCTTGAAAAATCTATACTTTTAGACCCCCTAAATGTGAAGAAAATGTTTCTGACAGCTGCGTATATCAAATACCTTGTAAATCCTGTGAAAAAATATATGTAGGTGAAACTATAGATTTTTCAAGAAGAAAAAAAGAACACTTGGCAGACTTAAAAAAAGACAGTATTATTATTCATCTCTTACATTTCATAGAAGATCCTTTAATCATCTTATTATCACCGACAATATGCAAAACATTAGAAATGTTACTAATACAAAGGCAAGAAGAATCCTTGAATCATTCTGTATCTATAATTCGAACAATTTTAATAAACAACCTGGTGAGGTAAAATTAGACCACTTACAAAACGAATATATGAAGTCTTCAAGATACTTCCAAAATTCTCTGAAGAAGATAACCAACTAACAATAGGTGCTTTCTACGTTGGCAGACTTCAGATGCGTTGTTCCTTTGCCTGAAGAGGTCTCCCTGATGGAGACGAAAGCTCGCAATTATTGTAACTTTTTTTTTAATTATTTTTGTGAAGAATCTGTTTTTTTAAATCAATATGTGTCTTTTGTTTTTGTGTAACTAAATAAATGGAAAAATTTTAATCCAAGGGCTTTCCTTTCTATATAAAATAAATACTGCGTTAAAGTAGTTTATCTTCATATATATATATAAGGGTTATATATATATATATATATATAAAAATAGTTAATAATATAAACTGTTATTTTTATATATATATATATATATATATATATATATATATATATATATATATATATATATATATATATATATATATATATATATATATATTTACATATATTTTTATTTCTGAGTTATA
>JABUQX010112443.1:2500-7500 GCA_015478945.1 Trachelipus rathkii
TTTTGAATGAGGAATTTTGAAAAGCTTCAATCAAATGTTTGAAAGAGAGTTTAAATTTTGACTGTATATTGTATTTTCTAAGCTATTATTATTATTATTATTATTATTATTATTATTATTATTATTATTTATTATTATTATATTATTATTATTATTATTATTATTATTATTATTATTATTATTATTATTATTATTATTATTATTATTATTATTATTATTATTATATAAAATTATCAAAAGTGGATTTTATTTAAATTTAAGAAGCAACAAAACTTTTTCGTCTCATTATTGATTTTAATATTAATTTATATATATATATATATATATATATATATATATATATATATATATATATATATATATATATATATATATATATATATATATATATATATATATATATATATATATATTCGCCAAACCGGCTGCGAGTCTGCTCCATCTCACCAGGGAATCAAAATAAAAGTATTTAAAAACTCTACATAAAAATTAAAATATCAAAGTGATTAATTTATAATATAATAAACAATTTATAAATAAAATATAATAAACAATTAATTTATAAAATAATAAAGAGTCTATTAAAAGAAACTATCAAAATATTTATTAATTTTTAAAATCAAAGTTGAGAAACCAACCACTCCGTCTCCGGCTCCGGCTCCGGCTCCGGCTCCGGCTCCGGCTCCGGCTCCGGCTCCGGCTCCATCTCACATCATTATACGTAATTTGAGGTGCAGTTGGAGGTTTAGATGTATTTAAATTGTTTGGAATGTCATCCACAGGAATCATATTTAACGGAAAATAATAACAACCTTTTATGTGTTAACAATGCAAGATAATATAAAGTGATGGGGCAGGTAGAATTGCCGACTAAAAATTTTCCTAACGCTATCTAAAAAATATATAAAAAATTAAAAATAAGGAGGTTCTTAAAACTACGAAAGCGAAAAAATAATGGGATATAGAGCCACCAGCTCTCGGTTTTTTAAAGAAGGAAAAAAAATATATATATTATAAAGTGTTTTTATTTTTCCAGTTGAATGCTTTTCCTTTGTAGCGAGTGAGAAAAGCATTGGCGAGGTCTTTCTAAATCTGAGGATTACAGTTTCGGTCCTTTCAAGTTCATGCTTTAATGGATAAACGACCTTAAAACGTTTCTTTATAAAGAACAAATTCAATTTTAGAACAGTAGAGAATGTCGAGATGCCCCCAAAAGAATAGAAGCTCTTTTTCATTTTCAGATAAAAAAAAAAAAACTAAAAATTTTGAACAGAAAAAAAAAAACTTTCTCATATTTTGATTTTAATAAACATTTTGATTCTATCAAAGTTGCTGTTGCTGCTTCAAAGTGGGTAAAACCTCACGTATGTCTATAAAGAATGGGGGTTTGTTTGTGTGGAGAGAGAGAGAGAGAGAGAGAGAGAGAGAGAGAGAGAGAGAGAGAGAGAGAGAGAGAGAGAGAGAGAGAGAGAGAGAGAGAGAGAGAGAGAGAGAGAGAGAGAAGAGAGAAGAGAGGGAGAGAGAGAGAGAGGGAGAGAGAGAGAGAGAGAGAGAGAGAGTGAGAGAGAGAGAGAGGTTAAAGGAAAGTGTTAAAAAATCTAAAAAGATTTATTGAATGTTTCGTGAGCTTTATATTTGTATTGACTATGTAACATTGCTAACATTTAAGCACAACATCAAAATATCAACATACGAGTTAAACCATTCTTTAAAATATATATATATATATATATATATATATATATATATATATATATATATATATATATATATATATGCTCTTCTGACTTTCAACTAACATATATATATATATATACATATATATATAAACCTTTTCACCATGACCACCTTACTGGGGGCCACACCAGGGCAAGAGCTCCGCCACTGGCCGGGCAGGCCTATGGAGCTAACTCAACGTGCCACATGTTCTTCTTTGGGCCTCACTTCCAGGACAGTAAGGCAGTAAATGCTCTGTTGTCTCTAGACGCATTCTGCAGCGTGGGCAGTTTGGGGATGGGGTTTCCCCGATCTTGAATCTGGCCCTATATTCTTGTAATGCTGGATGGTGGCCGCGCCTCAGTTTGGCTAAGTGTGCTTGCATTGTTATGGAGAGAGTGTGTTGTTTTCGTTTGAAATTTGTGGTGGATTGTTGTTTAGTATTTTATTGTGTGTTCGGTTTGCAAGATGTCTGCCGGTTAGAATAGTGTGGATGTGTTTGTTTGGAGTTGTATTCTGTGGTTGAGGTGGGATGGAGTTTAAGATTTCTTTGTAATAATTTGCAGTGGAAGATTTAGGAATCTTTAGACGTTGTTTTGTTGGGTTAGATAGATATGGATAGCAAGGATGAGAAGGTGTGGTGGTTTTTGCGAAGAATTGTGTGCCTATCATGTCTAGGTGTGTTTGTATGGGGAGAATGTTTGTTTCATTGTGTAAATGTTGTTGTGGGGTTGTAGTTGTGCAGTGTGTAATGATTCTGAGAGCTCTGTTTTGTAGCTGTTGTAAATTATTTAAGTTGGTGTTCGATAAGTGTGGGAGCCATATGCTTGATGCGTAGTTGAGTATTGGTCTTATGAATTGTTTGAAAATGGTTATTGCTAGGTATTTATTATTGTTTATGTTATCATTTTCTATCCCCAGTCTTTAACCAATGAAAATAGCAAGAAAGAAAGTTTGTATTTTGCTGATGTTATGGTGTTTTGGGTGTGTTTTGAGAAGGTTAAATGTGTGTCTATAGTTAAACCAAGTATTTTTGGTGTTTTGTTTAGTGGTATTGGTTTGTTGTTTAGAAGGATGTTCGGGTGTGAGTTGGCTAGATGTTTGTCTGTGGTGATTAGAGTCACTGAGGATTTGTTTGGAGATGCGGTCATTCTGTTGTTGTTTAACCAGGTTTGTATTTGTTCTATGTATTCTTGTGTTAGTTGGGTGGCTGTTTCTAGATTTTGGTGAATGGTTGTTGCTATTGTTATGTCGTCTACGTATGTTGTGATGTTTGTATGTGTTGTGGCTGGAGTTGGTAAGTCTGATGTGTATAGGTTGAAATGTGTAGGGGATAGTATTGCTCCTTGGGGTACGTCATTTTGTATGTGCATACTTTTGGATTCATACATTTCTGTGTTTTACTGTGGCTTTTCTGCCTGAGAGAAAATTGGCTATCCATTTTTTTGTGTTGTTTGGCAAATGTGTGTTATGATTTTCTCTTGTATCAGGGAACTGTGTCAAAAGCTTTGTTTATATCAATTGCTATTAGTATTGTTTTTTTGTGATAGGGTTTTTGTTTAGGCCGTTGATTGTGGGTTGGATGATGTTTGTGAGGGCTGTGGTGGTTGAGTACTGTTTGTTGTATCAAGTTGGAATCAGGGTTTGGTAGCCATTCAGTTTATATTATATTTTGGGATTGAGTTTTCCAAGTGAGTTTAGATTCAGCTGAAGATATTATGTTGATAATGGACCCATTGTGAGGCTAGATTAGTTGGATCTTTCTGGACTTTAGTTTGGTGTAATGATTTGCTTTTCCATTTCAAGTACGGATGTGTGATTTAGTTGTAAGTTTGTTGAAGAAGATGAGTGTGAGATATTCTATTGTTTTATGTGATAGGTGTTTTAGGTGTATATTGGATATATGTTATCTTGGCCGTGGCTGGTGAGTTTTTGAGGTTTTTGATTGCTTTCGTAGTGTCTGCTGAAGTTATTGGGCGTATATTTTGTTGTATGTTTTTGATTTTTTTGATCTTTTTGATAGTTTTCCTGTTTTGCTGTAGAGTAGGTTTGTTACTTTGTTTGGCAAAGTGTTTGGCTAATTTGTTGTTATGTTGTTTGGGTGTTAGAGGTTGTTGTTGGTATTTTTTTTTTTGCATTATGTAGTGTTTTTATTGTTTTCCATAATCTGTTGCTGTTTGTGTTATTGATGTTTTTTGTTAGGTGTTTTTGAAAGTTTGTTGTGTTGTGGGTTTTAGTGAGTTCGGTAATTTGAGTGTTGAGGTTGGTTATTTGTGTGTTATTTTGGATGTTGTTTGGGAGTGTTTTTTTGAGTTGGTTCCTTTGTTTGATTAGTGTTTCTATTTCAGGGGTTAGTGTTGGGTTGTATTCTTTTATGTATCTCTTAGGTATGTATTTATTTTCCGCTTTTTTTATAATGTGTTTTTGTGTGATGTGGTTTATATCTTTTTTATATATATATATATATATATATATATATATATATATATATATATATATATATATATATATATATATATATATATATATATATATATATATATATATATTTTTCTAAAATCTCTTAAATTAACTATGAATATATATATATATATATATAAATATATATATATATATATATATATATATAGTAACTAAATATATGTATATATACTGTATATATATATATATATATATAACTCCGCCATATATATATATATGCAACCGTCCGATGGTGCCTCCGCCGCCGCCTTCTATTCGCCCACATCTCTCATTCTTTCTCCTGACATATATATATATATATAGGTTCTTTGTGATTTCGCCAACCACTAATTTTGTAAGGTTGGTAGTAATATCATAATATTGTTGTAAAACAGAAAGAAAATAATTTAAATCTCGCAAAATATTTTAAATCTCGCAAGCACTTATGGTTCGCGAAAAGGAAAAGGTTTAGTACACGAAGAAAAGACCATATATTAAGGTTTTTTGAGCTTACAACACTTGCTCGATATTGTTTATAATAATAATATATAAATAATAAGAAATAATAATAATAATAATAATAATAATAATAATAATAATAATAATAATAATAATAATAATAATAATAATAATAATAATAATAATAATAATAATAATTATTATAATAATAATATTAATCAATTAACAATTATAATTTATAATTATAACTATAATTATATTATAATTATATTTATAATTATAGATATAGCATCTAGAAGAGCCACAATCCATATCTCAAAAACTACAATAGCTACAGGAAAAGGAATACATTGTTGGAATCCTGG
>JABUQX010112443.1:20000-22500 GCA_015478945.1 Trachelipus rathkii
TATATATACACTTAGTATTTTGCAGCCATATATATAGCATAATATTATAAATTAACTCTATATATATATATATATATATATACCTTATATATATATATATATATATATATAATAATAACCATAATATATATATATATATATATATATATATATATATATATATATATATATATATATATGTGGAGATGGTATGTCGGCTTTCCTTTTTCGACTTTCGTCATGCATCACCGCCTACTAACTTTGCACATATGTTTCAGGGTTGTTGCGCATCTCACCCCATTTCTGGGGAAGGAAGATAATAAATATAAATATATATATATATATATATATATATATATATATATATATATATATATATATATATATATATATATATATATATATATATATATATATAAGTGCCATCCTTATTGCTTGCTTAGCATGCGGCGCATGCTTAAAAGGGAAAAATAATAAAATACAATTTTGAATGTCAGTATACTGTGATTTGAGAATGAAGATGTCGATAATTCTTCTTCTTCTAACCCTTCAATTGGCCATAAATTCAAGTTAATATTTAATTTGCATTCTCGAGAAGCCAACGTGAATACAAATTTTGCTAGTCAATACAATGCTTGCGGTAACTCGAGCGCCTCCCTTTTTGAGAAGATTAATATGGTAAACAGGTTCGCACGCAGGGAATTACTCACGGCGTAAACACTATAAAAGTTTGCTAAAATTTAACAGCAAGCAAACATATACTTTTTAAAAAATTAATACATACAAAAGCAGACTAGGCCTCTACGACTCGAATACTGATTATTTCAAATGTTTGCATTTAATATGACATTAGAATCGTTTAGTCTATCAGGTGGACTGCTCAAAAGGCTGCATGGAGTTGGGAACACCTATCAGCTGTTTGTCTCTTCCATGTATGGATCATATCTGCAGTTAAACTATCCCAAGTGGTATTAGTGATGTTAATGTTTAATAGTGATATTGTTATTAATTAGTGTTAAGTGTTAGTGTTAGTAATGATAATGATTAATGTTGTTGTTATTCTAGTAGTGTTAGTGTTAGTGAATTTAATATTGTTGAAAATATCGACTTCAATGCTCTTGTTAGGATTAATAACAGTAATTATTATTATGGCAATGTTATATATATATATATAGAATATTTTAATAAAGTTTATATATATATATATATATATATATATATATATATATATATATATATATATATATATATATATATATATATATATATATATATATATATATATATATATAATAATATATATATATTATATATATATATAATAATAATAATATATATATATATATATATACTCTTATATGATTATATATATATATAAATAATAATAATATATGTATATATATATATATATATATATAATATATATATAATATATATATTTGCATATGTATGATGTATGTATGAATGTATATATATATATATATATATATAATATATATAATAATAATAATATATAATAATAATAATAATATGTATATAATATATATATAATATAATAACATAACTAATATCTAATAACATATATATATGCCTGTGCTGCTATGCTGCTGCTCTATATATATATTTAGTATTTCACATCTATATATATATATAAAAACACCTGGTAGCTCAGTGGAAGAGCGCTCGCAAGAAAGCGAGGGTACCAGGTTTGCAACCATGGTCGGGTGGGAGAATGTGATCTATTCTCTCCTTTGGGCTTGGCTTCGTCCTGCTCGGAAGTTAATTGAGTACACCCCCCTCCTAGATTAGGGCTCTGCCCGTGAGCGGTGGTGTTTTAAAGTAAAAAAGAAAAAAATACTTTTAGCGAGGTGAGAAAAGCATTTCTGAGTATTTAATGTTCGTTCATTTCGTTACTCTTAACTTTTAGACATTTCTGCTATTGTGAAGTCATGTTTTCACAAATTTAAATCATAAATTAAGAAAGAAAGGTTTCATTATATTTTCAATTATTAAGTGTCGAAAATTTACATAAAAATAAGATAGTGATATATATACAAAAAATAATGCGAATATTTTAATTAAGTTTGAGAATTGGCAAAAAGAGGAAATATATTCTATAAATGGGAAAATAGGTTTGCCGTTTTCACGTGCACGACTGCTTTCTTTTTTTCTTTTTAAATGCCTAAGTGGAAGTCATCTTATAATAGTCACTTCACATAGGAGAATGTAAAAAAAAAAATTAAAAAAATATTATAGTTGCAGAAGGCACCAGATTCTAGTAGGGATTTTCACTGCAATAAAATATTGATGACTTGATGGGTTAAAAATTCGGTCGATATTTTATGAGGAGGTGTACAGAATAAGTTTGCAAGTAAGCTTTGTATTTCAATTACATCAATTATATATATATATATATATATATATATATATATATATATATATATATATATATATTTGTTTATTTATTTATTTATTTATTTATATATATATATATATATATATATATATATATATATTATAT
>JABUQX010112443.1:25000-39823 GCA_015478945.1 Trachelipus rathkii
AATTCGAACCATCGTCGTTTACGACGTTTTACTGGAGCCTTAGTATCCCGAGCTAAGTTTCCCGATGCTAGTGTCTGTAATTTTGATTCAATGCTTTCATTGTCCAAACTGTCAACTTTTGGACTTTTTTGTATATGAAGGTTATCTTTTTTTTCTTTTTCGTTCTATTATATATATATATATATATATATATATATATATAATATAATACCTATATATATATATATATATATATATATATATATATATATATATATATATATATATATATATATATATATATATCTTTTGGTAATTGAATGGGATAGAGTCATCGGATAGCTTTCAAGCTTGTAGAACATATAGCTGGTAGTGTCAGCTTTTCTGTTCCATGGTTTAATTCCGATAAGCCTCCTGCAGGGGGTGTAGAGTTCTTTAACTTGAGTAAGACAGGAGCTAGATGAAAAATAAACTGCCGACATGTTTCAGCAAAGGAATTAGAGTCTGAAGTGATCCATACTGCTGAATATGATGCGGTTCCGGCGCCGGTGTAGAAGACGAATCTTAAAATCTGTATACAAACTTATAATAGCCCAAGTAAGATGTCTATCCTTAGGTTTACGAACCCCTAGATTCCCATTTTTGGGGTTTCAAAACCCTCAAGGAAGTCTAAAGACCCACCTTAAGGTGTTCCAGATGAAAAAATAAGAAATAAAGTAAAGAGGGCACAGCTGAGGAAGGAATCGGAGACCGAGAGGGAGTCGGACCGACTCATGATTGGAGGCAGAAGTAACTGGAGAGGGCGGTGAGCAGGAGTAGTGCGGTGTTTAGATCAAAACATGTTTTAGACTTGCCTAATGTATGTTACATCAAACCCTATGTAATGAAGGATACTGAGGTCTAGTACGTTGTTCTTATTCCTTTAGCAGTGGTAGCAGTAGTAGTAGTTTTGTAGTTTATAGTCACCATAGCCAATCCTATTTTGTTTAACGGGTTCGTGAGGGGCCAAGGGGTGCGCGCGCCCTCAGGCGTTATCCGAAAGGACCCGGCGCAAAACCGACGCGTGCGCTCGCAGGAGCGTAAATATTCTAGTTGTGACGTTATTCTATGCTTAGCCATTACACTTCTAATAAAGTGTTGTTTACTCCATTTATATTTTTAATTTCTCTTCATATAACCCGTTTTCTCAACGTTGAGTACAACAGTTTTATTTATTCTTTTATAGAAAATCTGTTTCATTATTTAAAAGTTTTTTAAACATTTTATGTTTTTACTAAATTTTAGATTAAAGTTTCGATCAATCAATAAATCGATAGATCAAACCCTAATCATCCACACTGTCCACCCCTCTCCCTATCAGCCATGATCTACTGATTAGGCTATCAAAATTATATTTAAACTTTATTATATTAAAAAAAAAAATTTGTATGCACATTACATAAAATTATTTCAAGCATTTTATGTTTTTTTAAAATTTTTTATTCCTTTTTTATTAAAAATAACAATTAACCAATATATCAATAGATCAATAGATCAAACTTTAGTCAACCTCACGCCCCACACCTCCCTATCACTTGTGATCCATTAATTAAGCGAATAAAATCATATATGAACACATCTTGTGTTAACTTTTAATTGAATATAACTACATTACATATAAAATATTCCCGACCACTGGGTTTTCTTTTATATTTTCACACTATATCTTTTTTTAAACGAACAGTGTTCACTCACCAAAGGTTAAATCACAACTGAGCTCTTTCCACTATGCTTCATGATGAATTAATAAATGATATCATTACGAAAATCTGATTAGTTCAATACAGTCAATCCCATGATAAGGATTACGAATAAACATTTGATAAGAGGCAGATTACAAAGTCCATGAATTTTAGTCTGATAATTTGGTTTAGGTATATATTGGTGGTTTGATTTACTTAACTAGATTTATTATACTGATTTAATAGGTGTATTAGTATATTATTAAACGTATATATATAATTTTTTAATAGTAAAATGGTAGGTGTATATATATATTAATATATACAATATATAGATTCAATAGTATTAGCAACAAGAAATATGGTCCTAAGTATAGAGGGAGGTTGGAATTAGTTATATATTTCTCAATTTTAGTATTTATCACTGGCTTTATTACGGTTTTAAGTTAAACTTATAAAAAAAAACGTTAACATAAATATTAGTACATATAACATAGATAAAATATATATATTATTAAAACAATAATTTTGTTAAATATAAATTATTTATTATTCATTATTAGCTAAACATATACAATAGAATCAAATAAGATCACAGTATATGGTACAGTGAGGAGAGGTTGAGAATTAAGTTTGTGATTATTTGTATATAATTATGAAAAAGATTTACTGCTTTTTATAGGTAATTAAATAATATATATATAAAATCAGTATAAAGATTTGTAAAGTTATATATATTATACAAAAAATAAGAATTTTATTTATTTATTTATTTATATTTAATATTGATTTAATTTATTTTTCCTTGATGTACTTTATATATATATACTATCTGAAATATATATATAACCATTATTATTCTCAGTCAACATGTTTTTATACTATAGACCTTATACAATATAATAATAACAATATAATATATATATGATTATAATAATAAAAAACTAAATTATTATAAAAATAAACAAAAAAATACTATAATTTATTAAATATATAGTATTATATATACTATAATATTATATATATATATATATATACTATAATATATTACCATATTATATATAATATATAATATATATTTATATATTTTACTTATATTATATTTAATATATATATATATATATAAATATATATAGGATATATTATATATATATATAATAATAAATATAATATATACTATATATAACTATATATATATATATATATATATATCATATATTACTACCTACATCATATATATATATATATATATTATTATTATAATATATAATATATAAAATAATACTATATATATATAATATAATATATAATATATATAACATATTATATATATATTTGTTTAGTATATATTATTATATATATATATATATATATATATATATATATATATATATATATATATATATATTTTAATTACGTTGGCTGGAATGTCGATAGCGGTTTTTTTTTTGCCGAGGTCATTGGGCATGATAAATGTGTCGTTTCGAACTATGTCTGTGTTATTCGAATGTGCTGATACTGATAAGAATGAAATGTGTGTTTATTGTGAATTACGTGGTAAATTTCTTTATTTTTCAGATCATTATAATGGAGTGTCAAGTCAACAAAATCGAGCATTTTCGACCATCTACTGTTTTCGTTCAACCGAGGTGTGAAGGCCGCCGAAGCTACTTGTGAGATTAATGCCGTATATGAGGATGGGGAAATGTCTCAAAGTACCGCAAGCAGATGGTTTTCGCGCTTCAAGAATGGGAATTTTGACTTCAAGGATGGGCTTCGCACCAGGCGTCTTGTTGTGTTCGATGAAGACAGGTTGAATTTGTTGATTCACGAAGATCCCCAGCAAACCACGAGGGAATTGGCTGAGAGAATGGGATTCGTCCACGGTACAATAGAGGGCCACCTGCAAGCGATGGGAAGGGTTCAAAAGTTGGGCACATGGGTTCCGCATGCTTTGACCGGTAACAACAAAAACCAACGTTCCCCGATCGCCGCAGGATTGCTTGCTTGTCATCAGGCATGTCATGGACACAAACAGCGATTCCTGCACCGTACCGTTACTGGTGACGAGAAGTGGTGTATGTACTGTTGTCTTGAATTATATTATGTGACGTATATTCCATTTGTGTCCTGTCTTTTCTTCACCTACAATAGAAAACGCTCACGACTTACGAGCCAACCCAATAAATATGTAATTAAAATTATAGTACCTCAAACCAATGTTATAGTTTTCGGACCATCTTGTGCATGTGTGCACTGTACTTTTCGCGGGAAATACGGCCAAAACTTAAAACAAATGTAATTTTTCTTGCTAGGTAACAAAAGTTTATTTTTATTATCATAAATAATTTTAGTATTTATCGTGGTAAAAAAAATTTGAAGGAAAACTTTAAAAAAATTTTATATAAATTATTTAATTACGTTATTTTCCAAAATGTCATGAAGAGTACAATGAAAATTAAAAAAAAAATAGAAATTTGTTTATGAATCAATCGCAATGTTTCTTACATTTCGACGTAGGAAAATGTGCCATAGTTTCTTTCGAAAACAGCCGTTGAAAATTTTGAATTTTTAATTTCCTGATCTCTCTGACCTAGACCGTTTTCGCTTTTGTCACTTGTACTTACGGCTGTTTGGTAAGATATGCTTACACAGTTTAGCACGAATTTCGTGCAAAAACGACCGCGATTTCTTACGAAGTTTGCTTTTGTTTACAAGCAATTGGAATCAGCTGTTGTGATTAAGCCCATCGATTTGGAATAAACAGAAATAAAAAGCATAACTAATGGTTTATATTACAAATAATTGATCTACTATTGCGATGGAGTTGGTCTATTGGGAAGAAATTATAATTAAAGCTATTTTACCGCTTTTTCAAGCTATCTAAAAGTATACAATGATCAAACGACCTACCTTGATCCATTAATTTTCCTCTATAGTCTGCGTCAACTTCAATGTCGTATTCAATCCCATTTCTTTGTGACATCGTCGGAGGCAAAGTAACGTAAGCGCACAAGAGATCGCGAGCATTTCTTACGTTTAGTTAAGGGACGCCACACCCACAGGTAATATATGCATACATAAACGCGATATATTCTTGCTGGTAGAAAACTTAGATTAAGGGGAAAAGGGGGATAGTTTTCGCGTTTTGGCATTCTGTTACGAAAAATAAGAAATGCAGTGGAGATTAGGCATTTCTATATTTGTCAAACTAATTGCTCAGCAAATCAGATAAATAAAAAAATGTCAATTATAAGAGAGAGACAAATGCATACAAATTAATACATAAGAGTATAAAACAACGTGAAGCATGTAAGGGAGTAAGACCTTGAGATAATTCAAATAGGAAATAAAATTTAAAATAAAATCTTGAAGAAAATAGAGATAAAGACTCACGACGGTCACACGAAGCAGTTTAGATCACTGCACTGCGCATAAAAGCAAATTGAGTCATCGAAGACTTATTTGTCCTGATTGAATGGAAAGTCTAGTCTATAATTAGAAAGGGTAATTGTTTGTGGGTGACGGAACTGAAGCAACGGAGCGCACGCATTAAACTTTGTCGTCGTCAGAGTATCATTATGCGCAACACAGAAAACGTATGCAGGAGGCACATTGTATAAGAGACGTATAGATTAAGGCAGAGAGGATTCACGTCACGCAGGTTGTTATAGAAAGTGTCATTCTTTTTTCTTTGTTTTTTTTAGTACAACAATAAATTCAGAATTCGAAACAACAAACGCCAATTACGGCATAGTAATTGATGCCTTATTTGGAGTGCATATTGGATTATTGTTACAAAGGACTAATTTTTTTTTATTTTTGATAGAGTATTAACTCACATTTAAGGATATTATAAGCGTATGCTGAAAGCTAGTTTCATGATTTGAGATATCTCCTTTATGCGCAAGATATACATGGAGGAAACATTTTGAAGATGAAGATATTATATGATTGTACACATTTAAATATGGAGACCACGAGCAATCAGCGACCTATATGATGCGTCAACTAGTAGAGAATTAAAGATTGGCAGGGAAAATAAACCGAGCAGATTCCTGTGTGACATCGTTATAGAAAGTTTAAAAGATCACTTCGCACCAGATGAACATCAATTGGAAGAATATGAGGCTGATAAGTAAGTAAAGTAGTGAAGAGATAATATAGATGGAGTATGAGTATAAAGAGAACTTTAGGTATAGTTGAAAGTAGTGATATAGAAGTAGGATAATGAGGAAGAGTATATGATAGGGATATAGGAAAGAAGATATAAATGAAGAGTATATGATAAATATTAAGATAAATATAGTAGAGAATGGTAGTCAATATATATGGAGTATGAGTAAGAGGAAAAGATGAGTATAAAGAAGATAATAATAGTATATAGATGGGTATGACTATGGAGACAGTATATATAAAAGGAGTAATGTATAGTAGGTAAGGTGAGGAAGGATACTTAGATAGATGATATACGATATATGTATGTATGTTGATAGGAGAGGGAGGAGGATGGAGTATAGAGATAAATAAGATAGTCTACAGTGAGTATATCTAGAGTAGATTAAGCAAGTATTATGTAGGAAGGGAATTGAGGAAAAAAGTGAATAAAAAATTCAATACTACCTGATATACTCACTCATCAATTTCAAGCCAATTAAGCAGACATCTATCGAATTTTAATATTACGAGATGGGAGTTGATAATATATAGTATATGAGGAGACTACTCCTTCGTGACGCCTATTGAATACATTTACGGTGTATCATGAACTAAGTAAACATTCACAGTCAGTATCTTAAACGAGGTATACCTCACTATATATTCATTACTCTTACTAACTACCCCTACATCGATATTATTCCTCTACTATATCTCGCAACATACAGATAATGTACGTATTTATAAGCTGATAATATCGCTTAGAAATATATATATATATGTTATCGAAACTTCACTGGATAGTTATATGCCGAGAATGCGAAGTTAAAGATAATCAGCGATATAGTCTGTGATAAATAATATATTACAGAATAAAATAATATAATAAATTTATAATTCATATATATAATATATATTAAATATAAATAATATATATTTATATTAATAATAATTAATATATAATATATATATATTAATTATTAAATAATTAATAATAATTCATATTAACATATATATAATTATTATCCACATATACACTAGAATTGGAAATTAAGGAAATACTCATTAAATAAATAATGAGAATTTAAATAAGCTACTATCATATTTAATCTAATATATTTATCAAGTAAAACTGAAGGGCATCTACATATATGCAGACTAAGACTAATAACATATATTTCATGTATTCTAGTAGGAGAAGTATGGGTAACTAAATAATATCTTGGATAAAATGCTTTGAGTAGCCATGACCAGTAAGTCACATGTATTAATCACTACAAACCAACGTTATATAAACACTCCTTCATTGGGAAAGCTCTGCTTACTTGTGTGAATCTCTCAGGAGTGATCTTGATGGTGAACGTGATGTTTATATTAGGTTAATTAATGTCTTAGAAAGTAAATTTTATCTTAATTAAACCTAACTTTATCTATTTTCTTTCATATTTGCATTGAGATTCTAAAAGCCGTCCAAGAGGGTACTCTCATGCACCACCTGGTCGAGTGCACATAAGTACAAAGTGAGTGCTCTGAAAAATTTATTATTTAATATAGAACTCACGAGGAATAGTGAGTAGAAAGACTGTAAGAATGCAAAGAGGAGAGCCGAGGAGGTGAAGAAGAATCCACAGATAAGGATTGGAATCACAAGTGATTGATAATAAAAGTTCTCGTTGCTCAAGTTTCATTATTTGTATGATATAGTAATTAATGTCATCCTTTCACATCTAAAGTTAAAAAAATATAATTGCATACATTTTTAAATAGCGGCATAGTTGATCATTTATGTCTTCACTCTGGCGCTGTATATGTGAGTCTGGTGACTCCACGAAAGTCTGCTTTAGTATATATATGATGTAATATATCGTGGAGCAGCATATATCGCTGAATCTTATGGCAAAGTTAAGAGTCAGGTACATTAATTATTATTATGAAATATTGGTGCGCTATTTATTGTCGGTAATCTTGTCACGGAGTAAGTTGTCGTTCACTCGCAGCATTAGCGACTGATTACATAAGTAATAATTAAAAATTATTAGCGCAAGAGAGCGATGATAGAGGAGAATAATCTTCCACCTAATCCTCTGATATGAAAATAGCACTGATAATGATTAGCTTATCAGAAAAATCTTATCGCTGACTAAGCACATAGACAATCTAGTACAATTACTCAATCAGATCTAAATTTATAATAAGGCTAATACTCATGCAAAATGTTGGAGTACTTGCTGACACACATACCTTATTATAATTTTTATCTTGCACAACTTAAGTATTTAGCTGATGCATAAATAAAGCCGTGATTATTAGAGACTACTATTGAGGTATATCACCGTATTATTATTATCTTATATAAAAAAGGATTATCAATATTATTATTTATATTATACCTATTATATAATTATATAATATATAAATTAATATATAATTAATTCTATGATATGATATATAATATATATATTATAATAATAATAATTTAATAAAATGAAAATTATAGCTCTTCTTCTAATAGAGGTAATATTTCACACGAAACGTATGAGTATTATAAATAATTATTAGATAACATACTTTATGTAGGATAAAATTAAGGAAGGATATTCAATGGCACTAAACAATAGCCAATATTAATAATCAATATAAAATGATGATTATGCAAATATAATGTATTATGAAATAATTAATTAACAAAACTACTATATTAATTTTAGATTATAATGGAGAGGCCATAAATAAGTTTCATTTATAGAAAAATTATATGTGTTAATGAAAATAACTGTAATGAAATATAAAATAAAATACTAACGCAAATATTAAAGAAAACTGAAAACCTTTAGTAAACCTACTTACTCAAATAGAAATCTATACAAATTATTTCAATAGGTAACCTAATACACTGTAATTATTAATTTTTATATGTATGAAACATAAATTTCATGGAGATAACTATATATATATACTATTTATAATATATAATCGATTAAATATGATGACAGATTATTCGTATAGTTACTAGTACGATACAAATATTAACCTATATAATTTAGTAGTTAATACGCTAATATGTATTATGCACTATCCTATTCTGTGTGCTTTACATTTATTATTTACTACATATTAGTACATTATATTTAATACTGTGGAGTATATAAGACGTATATTACTTAGTATGTGATATCTTATTAAATCCTCTCATTATGGTAATAGATTTATATATATAATCTATATTTAATAAATGTATAATTATTATTATCATTTAGAAATGAATAAATATATTACATTTATATACAAATTCAAGTGTGACTATTAACACGTATGCATCACCTAAACTTGATCTATTTATATTTATTCAGCAACGGAACTCAGAAAACCATTTTAATAGAAAACGTAACAATAATGATTACATATTTTTATTGATTTGACGTCACCTTTTTATGTAATCCATTATGATCGAGTCTTTTACTCGAATGAGCAATTACTACGTGGCAACATTTAATGGTGTCTGTACTAGGTAGTTATATGCGCCGCATTCAGAGTTGACATTATTTACAAAAAGAATTTTTGCCAAGAATCCCCTTCTGAGACGTTTTTACCTTCTCAGATTTATCTCTACTACGTAATACTAGGCTGCAGACAATGTCAAAGACATTCGTATATCATATAAGACTGAGCTTAATATGAACTAAATTCACCTCAACCTCTGACAATCTAAGCGTCTAAATGACAATTAATCTTTAGAGTATGTAATTACTGATCATGCTTGTAACACATTGCTTAAAAATGTACAAAATATGAACTAATGAGAAAAAGAAGCAATTCGTAGGCGTTGCACAAGAATGGACCTAATTATGTAGAATGTAGAAAATTCGTGATTACCTTAAATATCAAACTTCCATCTAGAGCGTACCTATACAAGAGATACCAATTGGCAACTAACAATAAGCGTGCGCTCAATATTCTACATATCATTAGAACGTGTATTGGCCGCAATTTATGAAAATGCTTACATTATTAAACACATCAATTCTATGGTGGCGTTGGTAGGTCCCGTATTTGAATATGACCTTCTCGAAATACATTTCATGATTTGTCATCATCTGCATGAGATACACATTAAGCTAGCCTCACAGTCTATATGATCTTCATGAGACATTCACTCATATCATATAACGATATATTCTGTGACACTCAAACACTAACCAAGAGGAGAGCCATCTCCCATTAAATGCTGACACTCAAGTCATGTACACCCGAAGGCTTACGGAAGACATGCTAAATATAATAACTTCGTTAACATCTATCAGTGATAGGCTCATCTGGTCATATATCTCGCGATACTACATTTAATTCTCAATATCTCTATAATCGAGAAATGCCCGAAGCGAGTTCATCAAATACATCAACATACCTCGATGAAAATTAGGACAACAATTTTTTGGCAATCTATGATTTTATTAGCTCTATTTATTGAAGCTGAGATAGACTCTCGAGCTCTATACTAGCTAAATTGAGAGACGGTGTCTCCGATTTATTTCTTTGAGAGGTGATTGATTAGAATAGACAGATTTATAGATCCTGGTATGGAACTCACACTATTATCAGTAGTAAACAAGTCTAAATTTGTTATCTTCTTACATAACTTAATACAAATATTACACTAACACTTTATTTGTAGTATATATTCAATTGTTAAAAATCCACATTCAGTCTTGCACACCAATCTGACACGCACTGAGTGTTTTATCTTTATCTGGAGTCTGAACACAGGCGAGTATATGACATCACACAAAATATAGAACGTGTTCAACAGAGAGGATCCCACTCCGAGGTTGTTCTCAGTATTATTGAAGATTTCCAGTAAGCAATACAAGTATTTCGTCTTAAACACAACCATTAACAAATCAAACATCCCAAATTCCGTATTGAACAGCTCGAGTCTTCAAGACACTTGACCTTAATTAGGATGGTAGTATACAAGCCAGTCATGTAAATTCTCACGAATAAATAGGAGTAAAATAATCAACAATTAGAATTTCACCAAAGTTATAACTTTATAATTCACATAATAATTATATAAGTTATCAAATAATAGTTCTTGAATTCATAAGTAAATAAATAATAGATAAATAAGTAAAGACACAACTAATATATGAGTACTAGAAAGATAAAGTTATATAAAAATGAAGGAAACACAAATTAAATAAATATATCTCATCATAAGTTATAGTTGATTAAACTTACATTATATATAGAGTACTTCTTCATTTCTTAGTACCTCATACACTCAAGATGTTCACATAATTGAAATCAACTAATTATATACACACGAAATAATAATATCAATCCAAGTTACAATTACCTAAATACAAATAATTCAAGATATACTACCTATCTAATAATATTGGAATTAACATATAATGCTATTATCAATTTTCATCAGAATCAAGTGAACTCACATATATCACTATATATCAACATAACTCACATTATACATACTTCTCTCATAACATACTTTAAAATATTAATTAAATAATACTCAATAATTAGATTATTAATATGATATTATATAAATAAATATAACTATTATTAGAGTTACATCATAGTCAAATTAAATAAACCCGAAAAATATCAAATAAACTCAAAAATGATAAAATTAAAAATAATCAATAGCTCTGTAGAAAAATTACAATAAAAATAAATAACAAATAAATATAATAAATTAAAATTCATATGTTTTTTAAACACAATAAATTAATAATAATAATGATTAATAAAAATGAATAAGTAGAATAAATCATAAAACTTATAATTATAATCATGCTCAATATAATAATTTATATAATAATTCTACGAAAAAATAATTAATTTAAGTAAATAAATAGATCTACTTAACTAACTAAATATTCTCAATCATAAGATTTGTTAATCATATGTTCATCACGAAATATTCTCTCATCAATCATATAATACATAGATATTTCTTTTTAATCTCTTAATTAATTACAAGTAATAATATAGATATATAGATTATCAATAAATGAATCAAATAATAATTAACTAAATTGAAAGTAAATAAACATAGTCAACTATAGTATCCATTATTAGTGTTAATAAAATACTAATAAAATATAGATAATCAATATAATAATAATAATAATAATAATAATAAATAATGAATAATAATAATAATGAATATAATAAAATAATAATAATAATAATAAATAATAATAATAAGTCATGAATAATAATAATATAATAATAATAATAATAATAAAAATAAAAATAAAATAAAAATAAATAATAATAATAAAATACTAATAATAATAATAATAATAATAATAATATAATAATAATAATATAAATATAAAATAAAAAAAATAATAATAATAATAAATTAATAATAAATAATAATAATAAAATAATAATAACAGTATTTATTATGAAACAATAATAATATATCATATAATACAATTACTATATTAATAATAAATAATCATAATAATAATAATAATAATAAGTAATAATAATAATAATAATAATAATAATAATAATAATAATATAATAATACAAAAAAAAATAATAATACAAATAATGAATAATAATTACTAAAATAATATAATAAGTAATATAATAATATAATAATTATAATAATCATAATAATAATAATATAAATATATTAATAATAATATAATATATAAATAATAGGTAGATTTTACGTAGGTGTATTCGCTGAGTTTTTAGTTTATTTATATATAAATAATTTTTATTTTATGATATCATCAAGTTTCTTATTTTTTTAGCAAAAGATTTTGTAGAGTTTTTCGGTTTTTGATTGTCTTGTGGCTGTCCAGACGTTGTAAAGTTAACAATGCTCATTGTAAAGCTTGACGCTTTGAGTGGACTCTTTTTTCTTAGTCTACATGAAGGGAAAGGGTTTATGGTATAGTATATTTCTTAGATATATTTTTTTGCATTTCTTTATGCACTCTTGCTTGGTCTGAATGAAATTTGCTATCAAGAAGTAGCATGCATTGTTATGTAAAGACTATTCTCATATATTTTTCATGTATTTTCTACCTTTCAGATATTTAGTCTGTTAATAAAACAGCACTAAAATTAGGTTATTGAATAATGGTTGTGTGTGAACTGTAAAAGTCTCTTGTTGTAATGAGTTGAATAAAATCACTTCTGTTACAATTACAGGTTCGTATTACTGAGTTACGTGTGGTACCGTAGATAGGAAGACAGTAAAGTAAGTGGGGTGTATTAGTGCATAGTATTATTTTCCTAAGACTGCAATTAGCAATATCTTTCTTCAAGGTGATAATTATTATTAATATTACCAGACATTAAAAAAGAAACACATTGTCACAATCCTTAATGTTTTAAAGCAAAGACTGTAAAGAGTCACCTTTACTTTTAATGGGATACAAAAAATTTTTTTTGTTAAAAGGTTCAACATTTGTAAATGTGAATATAAATGTTCCCTTCTTTTTTCAAGGTGGAGGCAAAAAAACAAAAGGAAAGTAAACCCACCCAGTCCCATGTCTAACGCAATTCCCAGTGATGGGTGCAGACGTGGGACTTAATGATTGAATATTGCTGGAAAAATAGACGAAGGCAAATTGTTCCACAAAATATGTGGCTGGAATGAATGAATGAGTCTCGATTCTCCAATATTCGTGTGAAAGTAAGGCACCTTGTGTTATGAGGGTTGCACAGTGGTGGAAGAATGTGAGAAGTCAATTCTCTCCACTACCTGCCATTGTAATTAGTACCTATAGAAGAGATAGGGCGCCATTGTCATGTCGAAGAGAAAGGGGGGGGGGTAGTTTTATAAGTCTCTTGGCATTAGCCCCAACCCTATCCAAAAGGAGGGTGGAACCAGATCCCCAAAATGTGAGAACAGTATTCCATACAGGATCGAATAACTTATATAACTGGAATAACTGGGCAGAAGAAAATGAATTCACACAATCTGAACAAAATTCTCAGCTGCTTTTGAGGCCATTTTAGAAACCGATGTGATATGAGGTCTCCCAAGACAATTCGCTATTTATGTTCAGTCCAAGAATGTTTATGTTGTTCACAGGTGAAACAGAACCATTGAATGGGATAGGAAAGTTGGGAGGTGTGTAGTAGTTACATAATGAAGCAAAACGCATTCTTTAGGGAGGAGATGGGGGAGAATAAAAGGTTGCGGTGACCCACCGGGAAATCCCATCAGATCGGCAAGAATTAGAATCGGAAAGCTGAAGATAGGGCTAAGCAACTCTTGAAGCAAAAGAGGGAGCAGATTTGAAAATGAGTTGAAAATGACGAGTTGAAGTCCACATCGGCATAATGAGTGAACAGAGTTGGAAGTACAGCTGAAAAGATAAAGTTGATGAAAATTAGGAAAAAGTTGGAGATAGAACAGAACCTTAGCGGAAACACAAGTTAACGGAAATGAGGAAGAGAACGTTCCCATCAACAAGAGCTGAATATATATATATCAGAGAAAAAACTTAACAAGAGTAAGCAAAGAAAGAAGGAGGAACCAAAGGAAGGGGATAGCCTAGAAGACAAGTGACCGCATGCCAACCGGTCAAAGGGCTTGGATTATGTCAAGGCGCCATCACGCCAGACTCCCCATGATCCTAAGGGCAGAAGAATAATCAGTTGACTTAGGAAACAGATATATAGAGTTCACCAGTTGATCTCGAAAAGCCATACTGGTGATCTGAAGAAGGGAATGAGAACTCCAGATGATCCAGGAAATGAGAGCTTAGAAGAAATTTTATTCAAAGATTTTAGAATAATTTTATTTGAGAGCTATAGGGGCGATAGTTAGAAGGATCTAGAAGCGGCTACCTTTTTTCGGGATCGGTTGACATATGCGCGCTCCCAGCATTGAGGAAAAGTATTAGTAATTAAAAGGACCTAGAGAGTAGAGTTGTACGAGTACAAGCGTCAGCTCGGAAGCACA
>JABUQX010112444.1:0-26129 GCA_015478945.1 Trachelipus rathkii
AGGTGCTCAAACGGTTAGGGAAATCCCGCAAAGGTGCTACCCGTCAAAGTCTTCTTCACTTGTTTTACTCCATATGCTTCTCCCCCTCCGGGAAGCCAGCTGTACATCATGCCTAATATATTATTTATTGCAATCCACTACCTCCAAAGCTCTTACTGAAGAAAGAACCAATATTCTTTAGGCGATGGCACCTTTTTGAAAAAGCTTTAGAAGTGAAGACCCTTCCAGTCACATTAATGAGAAAATGGGGTCTCGTTCTTGTTTTAAGGCCACCTACCAGAAATCAAAGTTCTATTTTGTCACCCTTAACGTGTCTCTAGAAAACATTCCTTTTATTTTCCACTCTTGATGAAATAAGAATCACATTAATATCTCAAGCACTTTTATTCCCTTGAACATTTTCAAGACGAAGAAACTGATGCATTTTAGGAAATCTACAGCAGAAAAGATTTCCCGTTACAAAACATTTATAGTATTTCCCCTCGTCGGGTCTAACCTGACACCCCAAATCCTTGATAACTGCTGACCTTTGGTACCCCTTATCCAATTTCAAAGGCAAAATTAGGGTTTACAAGTTATAGGTTCGCAGGTTTATCCTCCGACTCACGACGTTGCTTTAAATGTCAATGGATATATAAAACTCATTTATTAAACCGTATATTTAAAGCCCATTTATTAAGTCAAAAATAAAAGGCCGATTTATAAAACCCATATGTAAAGCCCATTTATTAGGTCCAATTTAAAAAGCCCATTTATAAAACTTTATATTTATATGGAATTATGTACCATACATAAATTGATTAGGAGAGATGTAATATGCAGGCTCAATGAAAAATATCCTACTAAGACAAAAGGCCATACTTATGCTACAAACGCTGGTAGCACCCCTGCACTCCCGTGTTATTCACTGACCACAAACTCCTCCCAGTAGAACTCCTTCCCAAATATCAAGCGAACTCAGGCAGTATACTCGTAACCAACCTGCCCGTATTCTCCACCACTATTGACTTTTCAAGATAGTTACAAAAGCAGCCACTATGAATCCAAATTCTCCCGTCAAACAATGCCATCAAACAAACCCTACCCGAAGTACTGTTTCAACTAACCAACAATGAAACTAAGTTAGTTCCTCCAACACAAAGCTTGGAAAACATTTCCTGCCAAGACAATCTGCCCAATACCTACCCGATAGGTTCGCCAAACTCACGTAAGAGGACTGTGTTACTGTCCACTAATCTGCCTCTCACTATTACTCAAATACCTGAAAACAATATATTAAATGCAAAGAAGAAAAAAATAATCACCAAGTTAATGATTATTCATTAAAATACAAAGCATCCGAATTTCTAAACCAAAACACACTGACCCTAGATGCAAAAATGTAACTCAGAAGACCTCGTCATAAGTCTATTCCCGAGACAAAAGAAGTGACTTCAATAGATTGTACCAAAACAATCACAGCTAACGAAAAAAAACCACCAATCAAGCCTTTGATAGTGTATGGGGGTTCACCCGTCGGCACTGAATTGTTGAGGTCGTTGTTGTATTCGGGGGTTATAGTAGAATCCTAAGGATCCCATCCAGTTTTCTTTTACTAGCCATTTTTGTTTATTTGTGTTAGGTTGTAAAGGATCTCTTAGGAACCTTCTATGGGTCTTCAAGTTTCAGTGTGTCGTTGTTGTTTAGCCGTAAAAACCTTGTTACGTGCTTTCCTTTGAGACCGATTTAATGTCGATAGTTCTTCTATTGTACTTCTGTAGTTCTCTTGTAGTCTTTCCTAAACTGTTACTGTAGTTTCTTGTAGTCATTTCCTAACTTACAAATTATACTTATTTGTTTTTACTAAATTTTTCTTTCTCTTCCCCAACAGAAAACATTTATAAATGGAAAGTAATTTTACATTTTATTTATTAACATAATAATTAGCAGGAAAGTACGGCTCTTGAGTGTATATTAAGAAACTCATAGTAAATCTGGTAATCTTGTCAAGTTCAATCTGGATCTTTAGAATCTCATCTTGCCCTTGAACTTAACAGGATCTGGATCGTGACATAATCACAACTTTATTAAGAATATTGTAATTATAGCCTATGAATATTTGATTTACACTTTTATAATATTGTAACTATATTTCCTTGTTAAATATTATATCTTTATCTAGGTATATTTGCACCCAATAAGCAAATGTATGTTATTGTTTATTTACTAATTATATATAATTAATAACCCAGTCTTTGATGATCAAATATATTTGTTATAATATTCTATAATTTTCCTCTTGTAAAGAGATATATTGTTGAAATTATTTTCTGTAGCATTAAATAAGCTACCCATCAACATTTTCTTATCTTTATATTGAGTTGCGAGTTTTAAAAACGGCTCATACAAGATAGAAGGGGTGGATGCTTTTACCTGCTCCTTCTACAATAGTTTCCAAGATTATTCCAGTTCTTCTGAATACTCCTATAACTCTTCTTCCAAAATTCCTATCTCAGCAATCCCTAAAGGATTCTATACCTTAGCGGATAAAATGAATAATAGCTCCAAAATAGAGCTTGATGTTTCTAATGCTTCCTGTGCTTCCGAGAGGCGAATGGAAAACTGTTCAACGTAAACGCCGCAAACACTCCAAGCGTTCTGAATCTGTTGGAGGCGTGAAAGGGGACCCAGAGGTTTGTAACAAACTCAAAATGTCTCAGTTTTAGTACATGAAGTTAAAAAACTCAAAAATCTCCAAGTGATCAGGACTTTGCAAACTCAATGAATCTTATATCGGATCCAATATCGCAACTCCGCTAACTCCTTTCAAAAAAGAAGGCACCTTTATGGTGACACCTTCTCTCCCCATTTCCATGGAAACACCCCATCCCCACACATTTTCTGAGTCCTGTGTGCGCTTGCTTGAAGATACTGATATCAACTCACATTCCTAAAACAATGAGCAATTTATGGTGCTCTTCCAACGACCAAACCCATACCACACACTAAGATGGACTTGGTTGAACTCCAACTTATTCGCATTCATGGCAAAATCCCCTTTCAAACCAAAATACCACTGAAAACCTGAAAACTTCGTCACCAAAGAGAAGGTTGTACAACCAAAAATCATCTGTTGTTGACTTTCGTACATAACCAATGATTTGTTGCATTGCCCTCGTCTCCAGAACCCTCAAGTCTCAGCCTTTCTCCCCCCATTCTGAACCACTTCCAAAATTAACCCTAAGCCACAATAGAGACAATTGTCTTAAAAGACCAATCACCATAAGTAAGTTATAACACATAGCATGGCCACCTTCCTTCAAAGGAATTGGTCGTGGCTACTACTATAATTTTGAAGAATTTGTTCAACTAATTAACATATGTACACATTGAGTGCATAACAGTGTTTGGCAGAGATCTTCAACTATGTCCAATCGCACTTCTTAAACCATCAGAATAATAATAATCGCCGCTAACCATCTATAGAAAGAGATGACAAAGGGATAGGGAAAGGTGCGGGAATACTCACTTCATAAATCTGTGTCCGCCCGTAGTCTCCAGTCCCTCTCTAACCTAGACTTCCATGCAGTGGCAGCAAGATTCATATTGGTCCACCAACGCTTACCTGTCTGGTCATCTACTTGGCTCCGAGTAGTGAGGTTTACTCAAGGGTAGGCTTAGGTATCTTTACAAGCATTCTCTACTCCTGGGTTGTTTATAGGAGACTTGAAACCCTTGGCCACCGTCCGTGTAACTCCGTTGTTTTAAATCCGAAGAATCCTTGTAGATCTTCTAACAACCTTTTTCCCTGGGTATGACTTAAACAGAACTCGCTTACAAATATGAAACGTTTAAATACAGGACACTAATTTCTGTTTTGATATTTCCTTTTGCTCCCCATTCTCTTATGGATCGCCATGAAAATGGCATGTTTAAAATTAATTTTATAATGGCAGTGATACATTACCCAATAAGCTTTTCAAAATAAGCTTATACGCCGAGCCCAATGTTTAAAAATCTAACTCCATGCTGGTGTTATGACCAAGCGATTCGGATCTCCCATTTTCATAAGGCCACAAGCTTATCCCACATTCTCCTTCAATAAGTGGTTTCCGCGATTGCTGTGATGCCCTTTCCTTCTTTCCAGCAATGTAATCAATCACAGCGTGGAAGCTTGCATTTTTGCCAATCGTCCGCAGGTAGGCGGTCGCAATGCCCTTGGTGGGTCCCAAAGAGTGCGCACAAGCTAACGAAGAGAAGAAGAAACACAGGCAAGGCAATACAAAAGGACCCGTACCACCAGAAACATAATTATTTTTAAGGCAGTGCGGCGAGATCTCGGCAAATCAATCGCCAAACTCTTAAACAATATCTTAGAACTTATATTTCGACTGTCAACCTCCACAACTCCCCCTTTCTTTAGTGTGGAAGTTTGCACAGAAAATATCTGTGCCTCAAACTCCTGCATAAACAGCTCCTCCATTATGGGCCTGATATAACCCGACACATCTCTGCTCCTGCGCTGTTGCAGATGCCAATTAGGTTAATAGTTTTGACTAAGCCAATTGATCTCTTTCTGCTATCATGAAGCTTTCAAAAATTGAAACTACAAAAACTTTTCAACAGCGAAAGGGGAAGGGAACCAATACCTATAACGTGCTTTTTCCACTTGCAGCGTATCAAAATGTGCTGAGAATAGCAAAAAGGTGCCCTTGGCTCAACATGAATTTCATACACCATTATGCTCCATCATATTCACTTCTCAGCGTCAGCGTTTTTTATAACAGAATCTGGATCGAATCTTCTTTTCCATCTATTTGGACTATAGCTGTTTTGTAAATCCTTATCCCCTAAAACGAATGAAAGAGACTACGAATGGTGGAAACCAAAAGACCAATTTTGCAGACCTGTCATACTTGTAAATTAATTGAGAAAATGGTTTCTGGCCGCTTCTCCTGTTCTGGAGAAGTCGCCAAGGTCCCTTTTCAAATTTCCAAGTTTGGTTTTCTGCAAAAATCGTTCAATATCGGATCCTTGATAAAACTGGACCATGCCATGTGGGAAGCCTTCTCAACTGGTGGGAGGTTCTTGGTGTCTTTTTTGAGCTTGAAAAAGCTTTATGACACAACATGGAGAACTGGGGTCTCCTTAAACTCCACTCGCTCGGATTCCGAGGGGCAACTCCCTCTTTTCATTAAATGCCTTTCTTTCAAATAGTTCATCCAGGTTCGCTGCTCTTCTGTTCGGTCACGCCACTCTACTCTGGATGAAGTCGTTCCGAAGGGTAATGTTCTAAGTGTATTACTATGTGCTCTCAAGAATTTTAATGACATCATTACTTGTATCGCCCAGCGACGGTCAGCTTTTTCCTCTCTATGTTGCTGACGCTTGAGCTATATAGGCCGGTACCAGGCTGCCCTTTTTCTTGAATGGCAAGCTTCAACTAGCAAATTGAAAATATTTTCACCCATCGGCTCTATTTCTCACCCACGCAAAACCTCAGGCAGTATTTTTTTTTAAAGAAAAATGGAAATCGAAGAATCTGCACCTTTCTCCGCGAACCTAAACCTTATAATAGTTTCGCCCATTCTTTAACAACTACAACAGGTCAGTTTGTAGAAGCTCATTCTAGTGATGAACGCACTTACATACGCATACTCGAGATTAAACTCCTGAGAAACTTGTCATCTCATCTCAAAATCTTGGGGTGCTGATTGCAATCCCTTTTAAGTCTCCTTATCGCCCTAATTCGATGGAAGCTGGACCATGGCTGAGTAGTATATGGCCAGGACTCCCCAACTCTACTACACCTGTTAGATCCCATAAAAAATCGAGGCGATCAGTATCTCCACTGGAGTCTTCCGATCGTCGACCCGGGTATGCCCTGAAGTTGAATCGTCAATGTGATGCACTCTCTCTTCGGAAGGAATAAAACAAGTCATATGCACAAGGTTTATATTAGCTTTCAAGCCCAATGACACTGCTTCTCTGCTCTGACACCGAATGCTGTGGCGGAAATATATCTCAAGAGTCCAAATTACTAGCCATTTGCAAACAGCTTATAACATCCTTAACTTCTTCAACATCCCTTTGCAAAAGGTGCTACTGTTCTCTTATGACGAAGGGTATACACCTTGGCTATTCCCTGCTCCTACCATTTACCTGGTCCTGACCTCTCTCTCTCCAAATCTAACCGCCCTGCTGCCTTATTAAAGAACATCATTCCTGTGCTCATTCCGCAATTCAAACGGTGGACTTACTCCAGTGTTTATTGACGGCCTGCTGAAACCAGAGGACAGTGGGGGTGCATCTGTTGTCTTTCCTGACCGCCAACCTTATCCTAACCAGCTCCCCTCATGCTTCAATTTTTACTGCACAGAATTAATGCCTATAATGATTGCAGTTTCTTGAATTCTATTCCTTAATCAAGACCACTCATGTCATTTATTCAGACTCGCTAAGCGCGATCCAGGCGCTTAAAACCCCATTATTCTAAAAACACAATGGAACAATAATAATAATAATAAGTAATAATAATAATAATAATAATATAATAATAATATTATAATAATAATAATATAATAATAAATAATAATTATAATAATAATGTATTAACCAGGTAACTTTAGAACTATCTCCAAATTTCATATTGCTTTTCATTCATTCCATCGTTAATTTGGTTTCTAAATTTGGCTCTGATGATGATTCATTTTTCTCAGAAACTTTCCCAGGATTTTTAACTTTTACACTGGCGTTAATAGTGCAAATTTTACGCTCCAATGTGGAATCGTTACTTCCGGACAAGCCAAACGGCTTAGTGCTTGACTTTTTAAAGACCTATTTTCTGTCTCTAAAAACAAAAAAAAATAAATAAAAAACAAAATATTAAAATTAAAAAAGTTAACTATCAATAATATATATATATATATATTAGTATATATATTATATATATATAGTATTATATATATATATTATCTATATATATATATATATATATACTATTATTATATGATATATATATATATATATAATATAGTAATATATATATATATATATATATATATTATATAAGTATATAATATATATATATAATATATATATATATATATATATTATATATATATATATATTAATATATATATAGGGACACTCTGATATCGCATGTTACTCCTGATTTTTTTTATGCGGGAAAAAGTGGTATAGAAATAAAGAAATACGAGGTATAAAATATAACATGTTCTTTTAAACATTTATATAATAGTACTTTTTAAAAGTGTGAAGCTTTTAAAAACAACCTTTTAAACCTTACATTTTTTCATTTTTTTCGTTGCAATTTTTTGTAAGCTTTTATTTTAACTAAGACTTGTTCCAGCTGCTCACCATCTAACATAACTTTTCACCCCGAGGATGTCCTCACTACAACCATAACCTTACTCTTATCTACGTTTTACTTCAACCCCTCCTTTTACATCACCCTGCCAAATCTCTCTACCGATCCTCTCAAAACTCTCTCTTTAAGATTCACCACAGCAAAACCCCATATCCGCATTATTAAAGGTAGGGGCACCGGATACCGTGAAGTGGAGATTATGTTGTTTATTAGATCGTTCAAAGAAAGAACAGCGTAAAAACTCCGGCCTCCACTCAGACCCATTCTAACACCATTTCCTGCCAACCCCATCCATATACAAATTAATCCTATCATACGCCTGTTGCAAATCCATAAAACCTAAATACAATTTACTCTTTCTTCTCCCTCATTTTCTCAATCATTTGTTTCAATGTACAAATATGATCCACACATCACTGCCACTCCTAATGCACCTTGTTCTTCACCAAGTCAGTCCTTCCAAGTCACTCGCTGGCATTTCTTTTCGGACCAAAATGCAAGCATGAAATTAATCCTACAACATTCACTAAACAGATTTTCCTATAAATTTTACAGTTACCCTTATTCCCTTACCCTTATATAAGGGTACAGTTACTGCTCTCTATTTCAATACCCTCGGACTTACCCTCCAAAAAAACGCTTTGTACACAACTTCCAAATCCAATCAATCACCATCTCGCCTCCGTTCTTGATCATTTCACTGGTATTTTCATCTATACCTGCAGACTTACCATTCTTCAACCTTTCTCACTCTACCATTACCTTCTCCTTAACTAATGACCTCATCCTCAAATACCTACTTCTTCTTGCAACATCAACCCACACACGATTTTACTATCATTTCTCCTTTCTGCAATGTTATGGCAATTTTCGAAGTGTTCCTCTACACTCCCCTCACATTCCATTTCATCAGTTACGGAAAGCACCAATCCCTATTCATTATTCTTAAGCAGATTCCCTTATACTCATTTTCTTACACTTTCGCGCTTCCTTCCAGAAAAGCTTGCTATTCCCTTTAAGTCCCCATTCATCCTCCTTCCAATTGTTCAATAACCTCTTTTTTTTTCCTGCTACAAATGCAACTTTTAGATTTTCTTTTTTCTTCCCTATATAATTCCCATAAACTTTCCTTTTGAAACTTCATCATTGGCTTTTTAGTACATTCAACTACATTCTTTTTTACTTTTAACCGCTTGCATCAACCTCTTCATTCCCCCACTCACTGTTAATATTCTTACTTCCTACTTTAGGCACATTCACACTACCTTCTTTTGGCACGCTAGAAAACTGTTTCCATACATTTTGCTTCCAGAATTTGATTCAGTTTCAACTTGTTTCACAAATCAACTGATTTTGACTTGGCAGAGCGCTTCCTAAAGTAGGCTAATCCTTATAACCCTGTTCAGCTTAACTTTTCTCACTCCTACCTTCTAATCACTTCCTCCTTATCACCTATTCCTCATCCATACCAAGCTCCCCATTATACTTAATTTGTTACATAAACAAACATATGATCGCGATAATCTCATTCCAACCCTCAACTGATCTTAACATCCAACAACATAACTTCAACATCTTCCTCTCTTCACCAACACGAGCAATCAATCATACTTTTTCACTTCAATACCATCTCTACCTACCACCACTTCTCAGTATACTTATAATAACTCCTTGTGTTTCACGAAAGTACATTTAACTTACAGACAACATACGCTTTTCTTCCTCACAGAAATCAAGTCACCTCCTACCATTCTCATTTTCTCGCGACACCCACCAAAACCACCTGTTATATGCCATCCTTCTTTTGATTCACCTAATCCAACCATTTACGGGTCACCCAAGCACAATGCAATCATGAAGCTCCTACTCACCCATCCAAAACATAAATTAGATTAATCCCCATAAAATGTGCATTCTCTTCACGTTACCACCCTTAGATGGACCAAATATACACACCACGACATAGCCGTTGACTCTTTTTCAAACTTAAAATTGTAAAAAGTTAGAAATGCGTAGCACTCACAAACACAAAATCTACCATAGCTCTCTACCGACATGTCAGTCTCAGAATTTGCAACTTCTTCCTCACCCTCTCATTCCTTCCACCCAAGCCAACATCACACAATTTTACACCACTACCACACACATTTGTCACGGCATTTCCCTTCAGTTTTTTTCTCCTCGAGTAAGTCTAATTTCCCCTTTCTAAATAATCCATCACCTCTCGTCCTCTTCTTCTCAACATTTATTCCTCTGACATCGTCCATGTACACATATCGATTCATACATTTTCGATGAAAGATAGGAGGTCATTTACATTTATAACAAATAATAATATATTTAATAACATTCAATTTTTGAAAATAATGATAATTATACCTCTAAGTCAATAGTCCCATAATTTGAATCCATCAAAATTTTCACTTATTTTTACAAGTTGAATAAATAATTCTATTACATATTTCTTTCCGAACAGCAAGAAAAGTGGAATGCAGTGCAAATGAAACTCCATCCTCATCTAAATCACCTGCTTCGATCTGAAAATTATGTATAATTTTTACATTGAAAATATAATGAATCATCTATTCCTAAAAAGTAACTTATAATTAAACATACATAGCACAGATAATAATCATTCAATCACTCCAACCCAAATATGTGATTCAAACATAAATATTAACCTAAACTCACTAAAGTAGGATTAGAATTTCATTAAGATGTAAACTAAATTTTCCATTTATTGGATTTTATTTCCCTTTACACCAATGTACCATGAACATAAATTTAATGCATTTCATTTTCATCTAACATCCTGTTTTAATTAACCACTTTCTCAAGGGGTCTCCAGCTACAATTCCGATAAATTGTTGATTTTTTTTTAAAGTTTGTAATGGAATAATTTGACTATTTTTCAATTTTCTCAGCACAAGTTACCCCAACCCATTTGCCTGAGGGATCTCCAGCTGCAATTCCGATAAATTGTTGATTTTTTTTAAAGTTTGTAATGTAATAATTTCATTATTTTCCAATTTTCTCAGTACAAGTTGCCTCAACCCATTTGCCTGAGGTTCAACCACTTTACTTCCCAAATCTAATATGGTTATCCTTTACACTGTTAGGGTGCTGATAACAGGCTTCCCGCCATGTATAAATATGTATAAATAAATATGTCAACTTCTTAATCTCTGCTTCTCTCCCTTATTATAATTAACAAGGAAGAGAAGCAGAGATTAAGGAGTTAACATATTTATTTATACATGGCAGGAGGCTTGCTATCAGCACCCTAACAGTGTAAAGGATAGCCATATTGGATTTGGGAAGTAAAGTGGTTGAATCTCAGGCAAATGGGTTGAGGCAACTTGTACTGAGAAAATTGGAAAATAATGAAATTATTACATTACAAACTTTAAAAAAAATCAACAATTTATCGGAATTGCAGTTGGAGATCCCTTGAGAAAATGGTTAATTAAGACAGGATTTTAGATGAAATGCATTACTTGAGGAATTATAATAAGTTTTTCTTTTGTTGCTTTGTGGAGAGTTGACTAACATTATTATCAACCCCACCTACGAACACCAGAAGAACATCTTTACGTGAGTCTGTACAGCAAAAGTTGGAAAAACGATAATCAATTTTTGTTTGTCTGAAATACTTTGATATGACCATATCATATTAAAGTATGGATGACTTACGACTATTTCTTTACCAGAAAATGTATATCTTTGTTCGCATCTACTTTATACAGAATATAATACCCAACTCTCGCTCCTTCTTTGCTAGGCGCAACATGGTTGGAAATCTTCATATAATTTCAGTCAATAAGCTTTGTAAATAGAAAATAAACATAGAAAAATTAACTATTATATTCATTAAACTAACGTCGATTGAACCATCTCTCTCTCTACTCTTTTCAAAATTCCCGCCTCTTAGTTTTAGGACGCTGAAACTTTGTCTTGGTAATTTTAGGTATTAGGTAGGAGAGATACACTTTTGGAAATATTTTTGTTTTATGGGTAAATAAAATATTAGGATACCCCCTCGGATGCGCCGTTGTCACCCTCCAATCCCTGCGATCTTTTTTTTTGTTACCACTCTCCCACACCAAGGCATAATTTAAGTGTAACTCTGCACCCAATCTCTATTCTCAAAGGATATTCTCATTACTTAGGATTAATTCCTTCTAATTCTGTATCTTTCTTTTCGCTTTTTAAACTCCACGGGTAAAACCCTAAACATTTTTAAAAATTCACTACCACTCTTAATGGATCTGAGATGGTAGAAAAACTTAGCAAAGGAAAATGGATGTCAAATGCTTTGCAAACCAAGTAAAATATATACACAATATAAAGGGTTAATAGAATAAGATTCAATTTAGAGCTCAAACCAAAACCATTGTTCGAATCACCAATGGAAACGATTTGAATCACAAATTAAAATTTCTCCCTTGTAAGTAAACCAAACCACTTTGAATCATTCGAATGCTTTCTTCTCTTACTCAATGTACAATTTCAAATTTTTTTAATCGTGCATCAATCTTAGCATCAAAATAATACCCTAACCTTTTTTCATTTTAGTTTTTTTTTAAAAACTCTTTAGAAAGATTTTTATTCTAATAATAGCTAATCCAACTTGATGCACTTTTAATCTTGACCTTTGCAACTAACCCATATATATTATATAGTATATATATATATATATATATATATATATTATATATATTATATATATATATATATATATATATATTATATATGATATATATATAAACTATATATATATATATATATATATATATATATATAAATATTATCTATTATTATTATTATACATAGCGCCGTATCCCCCAAATCTGGGAGGTGGCGTCAGCTGCAGTCCACTGCTGTGAATCTGCATCTGTTCATGGGAAAGATTAGAAAAAAATACTGTTGGAGGTTCCATGCCTCGCAGCCTTAAAGAAACTCTACCGACTCATACCCTAGATGATTCTGATGTTAGGGATAAACAAGCCTCTATTATATTATCAATATTCCAAAGAAGACGGCCTATTTTGCGGTCGATAATAATAATTTCCCTTTAAGAAATTGGGTCAAAATTTTGCTGGCTTACATATAGTAAATTTTTTTTAAAGTTTGCACCTAATGGGTTTACATATTAATTTTTTTAGATATAGAGATTTAGCTATTTCGAAAGTAATGTTTATGCAAAGATATTTTATTTTACAAAAATTTTCGTCTCTCTTGTATTATATGATGATTTTCTTCCCAATCTCAACCATTTTGATTTCTTTCTTCCTAAATCCAAAGTTCTTTGGGAGGCTTATACACTCCTCTTTAGATCCTTTTTTCTTTCTCCTCTTTTCTTCTTGTCTCCTTTCTGTTTTCTTCCTATTTTCTTCTGATTTTTAACACATCCTTTCCCAACACCATAATATATAATCATATAATATATATTATATACTATAGTATATATATAATATGATATCTTCAATATACATTTATATATAATATATATTATTATATATATAAATATATATATATATATATATATATATATTATATAGATATATATATATATATACTATATATATAATATAATAATAATACAAAAGATGGCATTAACGTGGTCGATAGCTTTTAAAATAACTTGTGATTTTTTTCGTTAACTTTTAACGCTTTCGTTAATTTCGAAAAGAAGTAACGGACTATTAACGAGTTACATTTATGAATTAACGTTAACGAGTTAAAATTTTCCCCTACATCCTTTACGCGTTACCCCTTAATTTACGAAGTTTATAAAATATTTTCTTATCAGATTTAAAATTGTATTAGATTCGATTTCGAAAACAGATAAACTTTTTTTTCCCAAAATTTCCTAAAGGGGAAGATTTAATATTCGTTTTTTTGCCCTCTTAAACGTCGCTTTAGAGTATTTTTCTGTGTCTGTAGTCATTATTTCAATTTTTCAAAACTCCATGTCTTTTTGACATTTGTCGTATCAACTTCCAGAATTTTTTTTTGAAATGACTTAAACTTGACATATGCATATAATGAGTCCATTACCTACAAAATGCAAGAAGTACTTTTTCGATTTTTTGAGTTTTGTGCTCGTTATTTGTTTAATTTCAAAACACTTTTTTTTATTTTAAAATGAAAAATTGCGATAATTTTTTTTCTGTTCGTGCGAAGTGGATGAAATTTTCAGGGCATATGTAATCGGGAGAGATGCACATTTTGTACTTAGATAATTTCTTTGTATATGCATTAGTTTTGGATTTGTTCTTAGGAACAAATTTAAAAAAAAAAATTTTGAATTTTTTTTAAATTTTCTTTTGAGTATACAAAATATTTATCCTAACATAACATGCTAGCCCGACTCTACAAGTCCTGAAAATTTGATGTTGATCGGATGGGTAGAAAAAATATATATCAATTTTCACTTTTCCAAAAATTTAAACGTTTGAAAAAGTGAAATATTGAAATATTTTTTTCCTACTTGTCCGATCAACATCAAATTTTCAGAGCTTGTACAATCGAACTAGATGCATCTTTTTTACTTAGATAATTTTCGTTTTTTGTATACTCAAAAGAAATTTTTTTAAAAAATTTCAATTTTTTTTTTTTTTTTAAATTTGTTCCAAAATTAATGCATATACAAAGAAATTATCTAAGTAAATGTGCATATCTTCCGACTACATATGCCCTGAAAAATTCAGCCACTCCGCACGAACAGAAAAAAATTATCTGCAATTTTTCATTTTAAATAAAAAAAAAAAGTGTGTTTTGAAATTGGACAACGCTGAGCACAAAACTCAAAAAATTGAAAAAGCACTTCTTGCATTTTGTAGGTAATGGACCCATCTATGCATATTTCAAGTTTGAAGTCATTTCGAAAAAAATTCTGGAAGTTGATACGACAAATGTCAAAGAAACACCCAAAAAAAAAACATGGTTTTGAAAAATTGAAAATTCTGAAGAATGATAACAGACACAGAAAAACGCTCTAAAACGACGACGTTTTAGAGGGGAAAAAAAAAGCTACGTTTGGTGTTTATAGGATCAAAACCTTCTGAAAATTCTGAATTTTATGTTCCATTTTTTAGGGGGAGCGAAAATTGGGCTTAGCGTGAACCGAATATTGGATCTTCCCCTAACGCTCCTCTCAATGACTCAAAATATGTTTATTCTTACACAGTTATTATCCCGTTTAGTAATGTTTAACATGTTTTTCTTATGCTGTATTCTCATTTCTTATTGGTTCGCTGAAGAACAAAAAGATAGTGAGTGTTGCCCGTTCAATGAGTCATTAACTTCTTTCGTTCGTTACTTGAACTTGCTTCTTTTGTGACTATTGAAAAATATAAGAAGTAGACCTAATAAGCGTTGTAATTTATAAAAAAAATATACATTTGTATTAAAACTGTAAGTTGGTATATCATATTATTTTTACAATAATATACTATTAAGTATTAATTAAGAATTTACGCTTTGGAAAGTATTCTTTGGCAAGCGGCAAAAGTATGTGCTAGGTCAAAGCCTAAATTATTTAAGTCTGATAGAATTAATATCATTATTAATATTGTAGGGATATTATTCAATTATTATTATTAATTATTATTATGAATTATTATTATTATTCATTATTATTATTATTATTAATTAAATTACTTGATTTATTTTTTATTATATAATTATTATTATCATTATTTGTATTATTATTAATTTAATTTTCTTGCAATCTTAATGAATTTTTGTGAAAATTTTAATGAAAAATTTATTACTAATTCGCTTACATATTTTGAAAAGACAGTTACGGTTAACGATTAACGTAACTTCCGTTACATTCTTTACCGCTAAACGCTTTAATGATTAAGCTATTAATTTTTTTTTGTTAACGATTAAGGATTAACGGCGTTAACTTTCTCATTAACGTGCCCGCCTTGTATATATATTATATATATATATAATATATAGTAGTATATATATTATATATATAATATATATTAATATATATACTATATAGTATACTATATATATATATATTATATATTAATATATATATAATATATATATATATATATATACTATTTTATAAGTGGTGACTCCATTAATGATCGTTATTGTTAATAATTTTAGGGTAAAATACATTAATTTTTGGGTAACCTAACCTAACCTACACCAAACTTAACCTTAAATTAACCTAACCTAATATTAACTGAGTCAACCACCTAAATTATCCATAATAATATATATATATATATATATTATATATATATATATATATATAGTTATATATATAATATATATTATTATATATATATATATATATTATATATATATATATAATATAATATATATATATATATAGTATATCCGTATGTATTCACAAACAATAAGAAACTGAATGATTGTTCTACTACTGTCCCCCTCAAAAGTTAATATAACTTAAAAGCAGGTGGAAAACAACTACTAAAGAACAAAGGAGGAGGAGAATATGAAGAAGACCAAGCAGAAATGAAGGAAGAAACAAAGAGGACGACTAAGATGCAGATAGTGAATGGTGTATGGATAGTCGGATTGGTTTAGCGGATGTAATAGGTGGTCGAGTGTGTTGGGAATCGACCAACTGGGAAAGCGAAGAAGAAAGTGTGATTGAGTCAGTAAAGGATGTCTGGAGGAGAGGAAAAGGGAGTTTGGCAGAGGCGAGAAAGGAAAAGAGCATATAGGAGTGGCAATGGCCGGGTTTTGGTGAGGGGTAATGGTTCGTGGCCCACCTGGGCCAAGGGGATGAACCTACCTTGACGATATCCCATAGGTTGAGGGCCCGTCCCGCGGTCCCAGTGAAGCTCTACGGTGGATTTTTTCTGACTGCAGCGAGTTCTCAACTAATAGTATACGAGGGGGCGGTAAGGCTTGGCTTATCTTTGACTTGTGTCAATTCTTTCTAACTACTTTTCCTGTTTCAGTTGCCATGTCACGGAACGATGAAATGGATGATGATGATGAATGATGATGATGATGGTTGATGATGGATGAATGGCATTGATTAAAAAATTTATATGCTTTTGGCAGGTGAAGAAATGGACAGATACAAGTAGAATACGGATTTTACCTACAGATTAGGACATAAAAAAAAATGCAGTAAAGATGCGAATTAATGCATGTGAGTAGCCGGTTTAGGTAATAATGAATTTTTTATAATGTTATTTAATTATTTATATATTATAGGGAATCAAATCATTGTGTCCACCAAGGCCATCCAGTATATATCATCTCATTTAAACTATAAATTATTACATGATTTACCATTGTAAAATATGTAAAGAGAAGATTAGTGTCCATAAGAAGAAGACTAGATTAATTGCAAGATTGTTTATAATATAATAAGTAATAATAATAATAATTAATAATTAATAATAATAATAATTAATAATATTAGGTAAAAATCAGGAACATTATTTGATTATAATTAGTTAGATACTATTGGTAATTAATAATTTTTTGGAATGTTTTACTTTTTAAAACCTTATTTTTCAAATTTCTCTTAGTTTTGTTCTTAAAATAGAATTTGACAAATTTTGGATTATTAACCAATCCCTTGACACAAGCGAAAAAATAAACATAAATAAAGATAAATAAATAAATAAATAAATATAGTTTTCATTAAAATTTTATTTATAGTAAAGCTGTTTCATTACCAAAGTAACGCCTATGTACTCCATAACAAGGGAGGTGTGAATTTCTTAAGGCATCTTACAATAACCAAACTTGTTTCAAACTTATTAAGTGAGAGAAGCAATGAGATACTTTCATTAAAAATCATTAGAAAAGGAAACAGAAAAAAATATTAAGGACTGCGAAAGATTTGAATCATTATATAGAAAATTGATAAATGAAGGAGAGGAATTGAGTTTCTGAGGGATTGAAAATGACCATGTTTCCTCTGTTACAATTTGAAATACAAAAAAGGATTATAAATTAATTGCTCTACTTGGATTCTCTTTTTAAGCATCTTTTATTTGTTAATGCGTGAATTGCTTTTCAAAATGAAGAAAATAATGTAAGATTTGAGTCATTTACAAAAAAAAAAAAAAAAAAAAAAGGAGTATGGGTTAGGACTATAGCTAGCACAATTCACAAACCTAATCAAACAATTTGCAATTGCTTTTTGAGGTAAAAAGAAAATAACTTATTTTAACCAATAACAATACCGATACTGCTGTTGATGCTGCTACTGCTAATAATAAGTTCCTTTGCAGGACAGACACTGCTCACTGTAAAGCGGATATACCAGTGAACACTAGGGTCTACACTTAGACATAACAAATTGGAACATTAGAGATTAATTACAAATGAGAGTAAATTCAGTTCCCGTAAGAATGCAAAAAACACGTCTGCAAGAAAGGGTGGAAGTTCAGCAAGAATGGAGAAAAGTCGATTTCTATAGATAATGGAGTCGATAGCAGGAAAGTACCGACGAAGTGGTGATGCAAAAGGGGGACAATCAATCAGGAGATAGTGGACAGAGAGAGGCAATATGGACCCGGCAAAACGTACAAGAGGGAGGGAGGGTCCCTCGACATGGGGTGTATCCATGTGATAAATCAGTGTGGCCGATTCTGAGTCGTGTCTGTGTCACCTCCCGTTGATGGCACAGGCGAATCGGGAAAGACCAATTCACGAGGGGTTTCACTGAGCGGAGTTTAGCATCCAGCAGATCCTCGCTCCAACAGGCTTGCCAGCAGGACCTGAAACCACTTTTGATGGGGACGTAGAGTCGATTCCAGGAAGAAGTCCCCTGTGGAGTTCTAGAGAAAGGTACGTGTTGCTGGATTTACGAGAGGCCGCAGCCTGAACTGCTGCCCCATCATCACCACCCAAAATTCTTCAATATAAAATATAGATTAAAACTAGACCAAATTACACCCTCCCCCCATCTGCACCAGATGTCACATTTCCCGGACACACAATTGAGCACCTCCTTCTGAGGTGCCGCCGCTCTCGACGCCCCCCGTGCCGATTTCTCTGTGTTTTTCCCTCTGGACCTGTGGGGAAACCCACCTAAGAAAACTCAAGAGGGTTGGGCCGGCTTCCTGAAGCAGTGTGGCCCTCCAATTGAGGTGGGCGAGGGGCAGAGATAAGTAAATGTATACATATATATATATATATATATATATATATATATATATATATATATAACTATAATATATATATATATAATATATACTATATATATAATATATATATAGTAGTATATAAGTAGAGGCCCTAACAGCCTTTTCCGGTCGCGAAGGGATTAGCCCCAGCCGAGACAGAATCGTTTGTGTAGGGACCTAGGGGTTGGGGTGACAAACGAGAGACAACGCATGCGCTCATCGACAAGGTCCATCAAAGCTCTTATTTTTGTTCGCTGGGTTAAAGATTGCCCAGGGAGAGGTCGAATTAGAGCCCGGAAAGATAGTGAGGATCAACGTTCTTTAGACAATATTTTTTTCTTTTTTAATTTCATACAAGTAAAACAATCCCGAAACATCTACATCTCCGCTAGAATTACACAAAAACAATAAAACACAATGATGTATACACCAATTAAACCGTTCTGAGCCGTGTCCGCGGAAACTACGCCCATCACACGTACAGAGCTATATAACTCCTTTCCCGAAACCCAACCCCATGGGGTAGGCTGTAGGTGTGGCTTCGGAAAAGCCTCCCGGAACCCTGCGTCCAGTCCCTGGCCGTGCACCATATGGATAAGACGCGAAGCCCAAATTATATACACCAAAGTGCGGGACAGCCTCCTGGGTGGTTAGCCAAGGTTCGGGTCACCTACAATATAGATGGTTGGGAAAAAAGTTTTCAAAATTTGTTTTTTTCCTGTACACTCACCCACAGGTAAAGGAAGGTGAGATGGGCACAAGATACGCACAGAGATAGTAGCTCGATAGCTACCAAGAAGAAGAAGAAAACTGGGGCGACTCCTATAAGAGAG
Source organism: Trachelipus rathkii (assembly GCA_015478945.1). Taxonomy (NCBI): domain Eukaryota; kingdom Metazoa; phylum Arthropoda; class Malacostraca; order Isopoda; family Trachelipodidae; genus Trachelipus; species Trachelipus rathkii. The sequence goes on from JABUQX010112444.1 coordinate 19,356, forward strand.
TAGGAATACATAGGGGTAGTACATACAAAGAGAGTATAGGGATATCAACGGGGAAAAGGGAACGGGTAAAATGACGATATACAAAAAGTAACAATAAAATAATGAAAGAAATAATTATTGAAAGTAATTATTAATCATAATAAAAATAATAAATAATATTATTTAATAATATAATATAATAATAATAAATAACTAATAATGAATAAATACATAATAATAATGAATAATAATGATAATAATGATAATAAAGCGAGCAAAAACACTGAAGTCTAACGCTGCCGCTCAACCCATTGATCCAAAATATTAATTTTACCAGACTGTTAACCTTATATGTTGACTAGCTCAAAGCAACAATGCTTTCATCAAGAGTGGTGGCCATTATTTCATCGCAATATGTAGGTTATTTTTCTTTGGCAGTTTTTCATTTTGGTTAGTTGTTTCAACGCTTCTTATCTCTGCCTGGGTAATCTCACAAGATAAATACTCAAAGTACGGTGAGTGTTAAGAATATTATTAATGTAGAATTTGGATAATAATTACACTTTTTCCTTCCCACGGCCTGACTAGCTTTGCTGCATATATTATTATATCTATATACTATATATATTATCTATATATATAGTATATATATACTATATATTATATATAGATATATATTTAATATATATAATATATAATATATAGTATATATATATATACTATAACAGTAGCACCTCGCAATAACGGCTACTCGCTTTACGGCGTTTCGCAATAACGGCGCTCTTAGCTACTCAGTGTTGTAGGAAGGAGAACGAATGCAAACGAACGAAAGACGGCTTCGCTAAAAACACATTTTGGTTCAAACTTTCAAGATCCGGTCAACATGTTTAAGTGCTGCATAGCAACTGCATTGCATGTTATAGAGCAACCTCTACTCAAGAAGAACAAGCACTTATCGAGAGAACTTCTAGTGTTGTGTCATTCGTCAATAGAGCACCATCGCAAACTTTCACTGAAACTTGGCCTGCCATTGCCTTCAGAATTCTACACCAACCTAGCAATCACTATCACCGTCCTGCAAAGCCAAGGAGGTTTGTTTTAAGATTCCAGATGATGAAGATTAGCATGCCATTGGTAAATGACGGACGAATAAGTGGCATCCCTCAAAATAAAAATATTTGTTTATTTTATTTCTTTTTCAGGTTGTAACTTTAGGTTAACGTATAAATATATATTTAATAAGTAATACACTGTGTAATTTTCCTTTCCATTGTTTGTTATAGTAGGTTAATGTTATTGCACACTTAATATATAATTAGTACACATCGTAGCGAAAGTTTTGCTTGCAGCATCGCGAGGCGATAAAAGCCTTAATTCGTTTTTAGCCGGCGTTTTTCCCACTTACGGCGAGGGTCCGGTCCCAATTACGCCATTATTAACTGTTACTATGTAATTATATATATATATATGTATATATATATAATATATATATATGATATCAATATATATAATAATATATATATTATTATATTCAATATATATATAATTGTGGCGTCTGGGGCAGGAGGCTGCTAACCCCACTGAAGACTCCTAAGGCAGGCTCCGGGAGAAACGCCACTTCATCGTGACATCGCTCACTCTCTCTTCTACATCTAATAATATCCCTCTATTGAAGGTGGTTAATTCACAACACCAGAACAGGTAACCCTTCAAATTGTGAACCACCTGAAGTGACCATGGAACCCCCGCCAACATCCATGAAATAAGTTTCTTCTGGCTGGGGCGCACTCTGGTTCGGTCATTCCGGTGCCGCCTGTACCGTAACTCAAGCTTCTGCAGGTGCGGACCAACTGCAGGTAAGAGTACAGAGTGGTCGAAGGCTTCTCAGTGACCTTAATGTGCGCACACCTAGCTCTCACCTCACAGCTACTCGAACTGACGTCCTTCCAGGTGCGCAGAGCGAGGTGTGCTCGCGGCATTGTCCACTTGGGGGGAGTTCCTACTGTGGTGTCTGGGGCAGGAGGCTGCTAGCCTCACTTGAAGACTCCTAAGCAGCCTCCGGGAAGAAACGCCACTTCATCATCGTGACAACGCTCACTCTCTTCAACATCCGAAATACATCTAATAATATCCCTCTATTGAGGTGGTTATTCCAAGCACCAGAACATAACCCTTCAATATATATATATAGGATATATACTTTATATATTTATAGTAATTATATAGTTATTTTATATAATATATATATAATATATATATATATACTATATATAGTATATATATACCTATATTATATACTTATATTATTATATAATTAAGAAGAATAAATTTGTATTTAGGTTTTTATGGATTTGCAACAGGCAGATGGATAGAGTTAATAGGGAGCTTTATGGCAGGTGTTTCGTGATTATGGTGTTTGTGGAAGGCTTCTGAATGGATGAATCAAAAGTTATGTATGACTTATAGTGAAGCGTTGTGTAAGAATAAATGGTGTCAATGGTGGTTGGTTTAGGATTAATAGGCGAGTGAGACAGGGTTTGTGTATGGTCTCCTTGGTTATTCAATTTGTATAATGGATGAGGTTATGACAGAAATTAGAGGTGGGGATGGCAGGAATGGGTGGTTAGAATGATGGGAGAATGGAGATGAGTGGAGGGTGCCTACCTATTATATGTTTATGATTTTGTCTTTGTGGCGAATCTGAAAGAGAGTTTGAGAGATTGGTAGAGATTTGGCAGGGTGTGTAAGAAGGAGGGGTATTGAAAGTAAAACGTAGATAAGAGTGGTTATGGTTGTGAGTGAGGACAGTCCTGCCTGAGTTTAAGTTATGTTAGATGGTGAGCAGCGGAACAAGTGGCTCTGAGTTTAATATTTAGGGTATATGTTGCGATGAGAAGGGAACGGATGATGCAGAAGTGTAGTAGGAAAGTTGTGAATGGTAGGAAAGGTGGCTGGTGCAATTAAGCTTTGGTGAAGGGACTAAGTCTTTGAGTGTGCTAGGGTCTTACAGTGCCCTATGGTTTTGTTACCTGTGTTATTGTATAGTAGTGAAGACTATGGTCTGAAATAAGAAGTAAAATCGATCTAAAGTTCAATGTGTTCAGATGGACAATCTCTTAGGGGCGTGTAGACCTGAGAAAGATTGATAAAATGAGGAATGAACTTATTAGAGAGTTGTGTGTGGTGTGAAGAAAGGGTAAATGAGAGAATAAATGAAAAGTAGTGTTAAGATGTTTGGTCATATGGAAAGGAATGAATGATAGTGGTTTGTTAAGCGATGTATAGTGGGAGTGTGGTTGGGAACCGACCGGGTGGGAGACCGAAGAAAAAAGTGGATTAAGTAATTAAAAGGAATGTTTTGAGGAGAGAAATGTTGAGTTTGGTAAGGAGGCGAAGAAGAAAGGTGTATAACAGGAGTGATGGGCGGGGGATTGGTGAGGGAGGTATGATTGGTGGGACCACATGGGTCAAGGGTGAACCCTTAACATTGAACGATCTACCATAGTGAGGGTCCTATCGCTGTCCCATGAAGCTTTAGGGTGGATTTTCTGACTGCGACGCAAGTTCTCACTAATTAATGGTACTGAGGGGAGGGCGTGGTAAGGCTGGGCTTTTTTTCCGATTTTTGTCATGTTCTTCTGGTTCTTCTGCATTTTCTTTCGATGCTCGGGCACGCCACCTTTACTCCGCATTCTTTGGAAAATAGAAAGGTAGATAAAGAAAGAAAGAAGATATATATATAGGGAATCTACAAGGGAATAGAAAGCTCTTGGAAAGAATCATGAAAGGTTAAGGAATGAGAAATATGGGGAACAGTGATTAGAAAATATGAATAGGGATGGTGCTTTTGTAACTGATGAAAAGGATGTGAGGAGAGTGGGGAAAGAACACTTCGGAGAATCTGCATAATTTTGGCAGTAATGAAGAGGTGATAGTTGAAATGTGGTGCGAAGGTTTGAATGGTGCAAGAATGAAGGAATACATGTATTTTGGGGGATGAGGTTATTAGCAAGGAGGAGGTTAATGGGTAGAGTAAGAAAAGTTAAAGAATGGTAAATCTGCAAGGTATAAGATCAAATTACTGGTGAAATGATCGAACGGAGGCGAGATAGTGATTCGTTGATTTGATTTGGAAATTGGAGTTGTGTAATAAAGCGTTTATGGAGGGTATAGTCCCAAGGGATTGGAGGAGAGCATTAAAGTAGCAATTGAGGGTAAGGGCGATAAGGGGAACTGTAGCCATGACAAGTGTTAATTAATAGATTGGAGTGTTGTAGGGGGAAAGTGTTGGATCAAGTGTAATATTTACAGCGTGTGCACAGGGACTGAAGCTACTAAATGGAGAAGATCAAGGGGTGCGTTTAGGAGTGGTAGAGGATGTGTGGTTCAATCTTTCCATTGAAACAAATGATTGAGAAAACTGAAGGAGAGAAGAATATAATTAGTATTTTCAGGTTTTAATGGATTTGCAGACAAGCGTATGATAGGGTTAATAGGGAAGCTCTATGGCAGGTTGTTAGTGGTAATATGGTGTTGGTGGTAGGGCTTCTGAATGGAATCCAGAAAAGTATAGTATGAGATAGTAAGGGCGTGTGTAAGAAATAAATGGTGTCCAAAAGGTGATGGTTATATTAATAGTGGAGTTGGACAGGGTTGTGTTATGTCTCCTTGGTTATTCAATTGTTATATGGATGGGGGTTATGAAAAAATTAAAGTGGAGTCGGCCTGCAACGAAAAAAAGGCAAAAGAATGGAGATGAGTGGGGGTGGTCCTACCTATTAGTTGCGGATGATTTTGGGTTCTTTGTGGCGAAATTCTGAAGAGAGTTTTAGAGGATTGGTAAAAGAGATTTGGCAAGAATGTGTAAAAGGAGGGGTTTGAAAGTAAACGTAGATAAGAGTAAGGTTATGGTTGTGATGAGGACAGTCCTCGGTGTGAAGTTATGTTAGATGGTGAGCAGCTGGAACAAGTTGTCTGAGTTTAAAATATTTAGGGTATACTGTGGATAAAAAGGGAGCGATGATGCAGAGTGTAGTAGGAAAGTTGTGAATGGCAGGAAGGTGGGCGTTGCGATTAAATCGTTGGTGAAACTGTTAAATGGACTAAAGTCTGGAGTGCGCTTAGGTCTTGCATAGGGTATGTTGTACCTGTGTTATTGTATAGTTAAGTGAGAACTATGGGTTGGAATAAAGAAGTATAAGATTCTTAAGTTTTCAATGCGTGTTTCGATGAACAATCTTAGGGGCGTGCTTGGTGTGATCAAAATTGATTAAAATGAAGAATGAATCGTTATTAGATAATTGGTGTGGTGTGAAGAAAGGGTAAAAACGAGAGAATAAATAAAGTATGTTGAGATGGTTTTGGTCATGGTGGAAAGGATGAAATGAATAGTCCGGTTGTTAGCGGATGTATAGTTGGTGAGTGTGTTGGGAACCGACCAGCTCGGAGACCGAAGAAAAAGTGGATTTGAGTCAGTAAAGGAATGTTTGCAGGAGAGAAACGTGAGTTTGTGCAGGAGGCGAGAAGAAAAAGGTGCATGATAGGAGAGAATGGGTTTTGGGGTGTTGTAAGGGGTATGGTTGTGCCCACCTCTGCAGGGGATGAGCCCCTACATTGACGATTTACCATAGTGGAGGGAGAATCCGTCGAGGTCCCGTGAGCTCTAGGGGTGGATTTTCTCTGACTGCGATCGAGTTCCCTTACTAATTAGATGGTACAAGAGGCGGGCGGTAAGTGCTGGGCTTTCTTTTCCGACTTGGGTCATATTCTTCTACTGCTTTTCTTTTTTCCGATGCTTGTCACGCACCTTACTCCCAGTCTTGGAAAAGAAAAGGAAGATGAAGAAGATTTTATATATATTTATATATATACTATTAATAAATATATATATATATATACTATATATAGTATAGTATATTATATATATAGATATATATATATAGTATATACTATATATGTATATATATATATTATATATATACTAATATAGTATATATTATAGTAATATAAATTATAATATATATATATATAGTATAATCACCCCCATTCTCTTCCCAAGTTGCGTCGCATGCACTGGAAACAGAAGTAGTAGAATATTTATAAGGCAAGCTTAACTTTCCCGCACGCCTTACTTATACCTTTTAGTGAGAAATCGCCTTCCCAGTCAGAAAATCCACCCTAGAGCTTCACGGTCCCGCGACGACTCTCACTATGGCATCTTCGTCAATGTAGGGTTTAAAACCCTGTGGCCCAGGTGGACCCACATACCAATAACCTGCCTCACAAAACCCTCGCCATTCACTCCTTTGTACTACAGTAAACACCGATTTACAAATTGTGGAGAATAATCCCTGGCCTAGGCAAGCTAAATAGATTGTTTAAAGTTTTAACCTGATTTTAGAGAAAGTTTATGTTTCTTGATTTAGGACTGTAGTGATATTTAAACTGTATGTTGGGTAAAATTAATAGTACAGTTATGTGAGTGTGTATTTGGTTTATATAAGAGATGTTGCTCTGTGGTACTGTTGGACTGTAAGAGGTGAATATGTGAATAGATGCCCTGCTTGTGATTTGAATGCAGAGGAATGTGTTGTTAAGGAAGGAGTTGGCAAGAACTGAGTGAAGAATGTGAATGGGATTGCAAAGAAGAGAGATGTATTTGAGTTGAGGAAAGGAGGGAAGTGTTAGGAAAAAGTTAGTAGGGATGTCGAGCGAAGGAGGGAGCGGGATATAGAGGTAGCCAGGAATAGTGATTCACCTAGGCAGGAAGATGAGAGGGAAAAGAATAAAGTAGGG
>JABUQX010112445.1:0-2500 GCA_015478945.1 Trachelipus rathkii
CCGCCACTGATATATATAGCAGCTCATGTCCATTATCCCTGTCCCATGAAGCTGAAGTCAATTTTTTTCATAGTTACGTTATCGAACAAATGTAGAATGGCTCGCCTATCGAACAAAAGAGTTTGAACTATTTTCATATATATTTATATAACTTATTGTTTTGTTGTTTATTGAAACGATGGAAAATGAAATAAATTATATAATAATATAAGTTTTGTTAGGTTAAGTAAGGTTGTTTTAAGTTACGTTAGGTAGCATAGATTTAAACTTTTTTTTTTTTTTTTAACATTTTAAAGGTGCGAAGCTCTTTTTATTACAATACAGATTTATTTTGACTCAACAGTAAGCTGCTTTGATTTTGTCAAATGTGTTTGTATTCATGCAATCGATAGAGATATGTATATGGACAGAGATAAAAAAAATGATATATATATATATATATATATATATATATATATATATATATATATATATATATATATATATATATATATATATATATGAGTGTTGTTATATATATATTATTATATATATATATATATATTATTATTATTAGTATATATATATATATTATATATATATATATTATTATTATTATTATTCTTATTAAAGCTTGTTATATAATTAGGTATAATTATTATTATATTATTATTAGTTATTATTATTATTATATTATATATATGGACATGAAATCAAAAGAAAATGACAGATTACATACATACATACATATATTATACATATTATATTATTATTATTAATATATATATATATATATATATATATATATATATATATATATATATATAAGAACCACTTATATTGGTCTAAAGTGGTTTCACCCAAGTCTCTATGTCCTCAGGATTCGGGTGTAATTTGAAACAGGAAAATGAGAAAATTTCTCATATTTTTGTTTCACATTAGATCCTAATGACGACCCCATCGACTTGGGTCGAAACGTAGTCTTTAAAACAATTTTAGTGGTTTTAATGTTTTTACATCTTATTTAAATGTGAAACATTATAAACCACTAATATATATATATATATATATATATATATAAAGATAGTATATATATATATATATATATATATATATATATATATATATATATATATATATATATATATATATATATATATATATATTGCAAGCTTTTAATATAAAACCAAGCTCAACCTGTTCTTTTTAATTGATGTGGACAAGACACGTTTAACCTATATAATTTATTATGATAAACACTTCAGAGCACTTGAAACACTTCGGAATATTTGGTGTTCTTTCCTTCTGAACCTTTTTTAAAGAACATGTGCCGAACTGACAGCCTAATTGATAATAATAATCAGTTGCCTAAATTTATGAAATTTAAAAGTTAGGTGTCAACTGTAAATGCTCTTGTTTTAATTACATGTCAGCTGGTATGAGGTTATACATATGTTGTTTATGAATTTGGTGACATTTTTATTTTTTATTGATGTCGTTGATGGGTTTCCTCTTTACTTTAGTTTTATTAAATTGTAATTTATATTAATTAATCGTAGTTTTGCTTCATTAATATATTAGATAGGCATTGCCTCCCTTGCCTACCATATATTGGCTGCACGCCCCTTTTACATATATATATATATATATATATATATATATATATATATATATATATATAGAGGTATATATATGTATATATATATATATATATATATATATAGCATAAGGTGTTATATATAAGGCAGGTTGCTATATATAATGTTGATTGATTGAAAGAGTGTAAAACATTGATATAGCTAATGATACTAGATTTAGAATTGCCTGACGAAATGTAATATAAATAAATTCAAGGTTAACGTGAGGGATTATTTCAATTGTTGGTTTCGAGGTTTTCCCGTTTTTAATATTTTTTCATAAAGTTAAGAAAAATTTGGTATGTGTTCATATGGAAAATAATTTTGTAATACTAGTTTAATGAATAATGTATATTAGGAGGTATTGGATAGGTATTAAAATGTAATATGATGTACTATTTACCAATGGAATATTAATTTAATTTAAAAATGTTATGTAATAATACTACCAATAACAGTTTTAGCATCTTTTTGGTAATATCGTAGTTTATGGGGTTAGAATGTGTGAGAGGTGTTCATGGGAGAGAGGGAGAGGGGCGGAGCGAAGTTTAGAAGATGTTCTATGGCGACTCGATCTGCAAGTTCTAACCACCCTGCAACCATACATCATTGCGGTTAACCCGTGGGTATTTTTTTTTTTTTAACAAATATTCAAATCGGCATATATGCTAATAAAGTTCTAACAATTATAGACTATTTATATTTAAAATAGGTGTACGAACTATTGTTAATTTCTGCTTTAAAAATTAACCCTACAGGCATTAAAAATAAGTAAAAGCTCATTATCCCTACCATATGAGATTGCCTTCTTCAATTTTCCAGGTAAATTAGGTGAAATATTAAATGCAGTTCAATTGTGATGCTAGATCTAAGCATGAAGCTAT
>JABUQX010112445.1:7500-12500 GCA_015478945.1 Trachelipus rathkii
TGCTACGAAGGTTGAAATAAATAGACACACTGCGCGCGAGTAAGTTGTTACACAGCAACCCTCTCACACACTGATTGGACAACGATATGTTGAAGAAAAGTTTTGGAAATATACAAGCTGTCGATAATATACAGCAGAATTGTATATTTGTTCATTGCTGCTCACATTCACGTGGAATATAACACATTAGAAACTTTCATTGGTACAGTGAAAACAACTGGGACCCTATTTTAGGTAATCAAGGCAAACATATATTTTAATGGAAAAAATTGGAAGGATTTTCCCAGAGATAAAATGGGCAAAGCTGACACACAGGCGAAAAACAAATTGGGTGGAAAGTTACGATGAATTGTTGTTGTGAATTGGAGAAGTTTTTAAAGCAAATTGTAGCTTTTAGAGGAGTTTGAGATGGATCAAGATTATTGAACTTTCTTCACAAACTTCAATCTTTTGAAATCTGTAATCACGAGAAAGTAGATTATAGGTTTAATTATGATTTTAACTTTATTCTCAGTCACTCGTCAATAATGTACTGCATTACAGTCTCCATGATTAGTGACAGCAATTGCTCCTAATCATATTGAAAATATTTCCAGCAATTTGTAAGTTGCAACAGAACTTTTGATTTCTGTTAATGAAGAAATGACAATGACGCGTGTCAGGAAAGACGTAAAGCAATTTCAATTCCTTTTCTTCATGACTTTTTAAACTAGTTAAAGAAGTTCGTGAGCCATGCATCCATACTTACCAATCTTAGTTAAGTGATTCCATAGATATCTATTAAAAATTTTACGAAATTTGTAAATAAATTTGATATACACAGCCCGAGAGAGAGAGAGAGAGAGAGAGAGAGAGAGAGAGAGAGAGAGAGAGAGAGAGAGAGAGAGAGAGAGAGAGAGAGAGAGAGAGAGAGAGAGAGAGAGAGAGAGAGAGAGAGAGAGAGAGAGAGAGAGAGAGAGAGAGAGAGAGAGAGAGAGAAGAGAGAGAGAGAGAGAGAGAGAGAGAGAGAGAGAGAGAGAGAGAGAGAGAGAGAGAGAGAGAGAGAGAGAGAGAGAGAGAGAGACAGACAGAGACAGAGACAGAGACAGAGACAGAGACAGAGACAGAGACAGAGACAGAGACAGAGACAGAGACAGAGACAGAGACAGAGACAGACAGACAGACAGACAGACAGACAGACAGACAGACAGACAGACAGACAGACAGACACAGACAGACAGACAAACAGATACAGTGACAGAGCAGCCAGACAGGACAGACAGAGACAGTAGACAGACAGACAGACAGACAGACAGACAGACAGACAGACAGACAGACAGACAGACAGACAGACAGACAGACAGACAGACAGACAGACAGACAGACAGACAGACAGACAGACAGAGATTTAGCATCTATCTTACTCAAAATGTGCAATCCAGAAAGATATTTCTTTAATCTGAAAAGGTTCAAGACATGCTTTCTAGATTCTACAGAAGAAGGTAAACTAACAGAACTGGGTTTTTAATGAGTGTTCGTCATAACTACACAGTATAAACGGAGGAAGTTGTCAAAAAAAAAAAAACTTCTCAATTCCACATGGGAGGAAAGACTAACATAACTGGATTTAATCATAGCTGGATTTAATCATTTCATCATAGCTACACAACATAAATGGGGGAAGTTATTAATCATTTTGTTAAGAGAGGAAGAAGAAAATTTTGTTTATATATATATATATATATTAAGATAGAAAAAAAAAATATATATATATATATATATATATATATATATATATATATATATATATATATATATATATATATATATATATATATATATATATATATATATTGTACTGTGCAATTATATATAGATTATGTAATAAAGAAGTTTTTAGAAGTGGATTTTTAATTAGTGAAATAATTTAGGGGTATAATGAACATATACAATATAAAGTGCGAAGTTTATAGCATATATATATATATATATATGTTAAGTTATATATATATATATATATATATATATATATATATTTATATATATATATATATATATATATATATATATATATATATATATATATATATATAAAATAATAATCTTTGATGTCACCAAAGAAAGTCCTTCACAATCTTTCTCAAAACATCGCTAACTTGGGAATGTTTTTTCTTATACTTTCTGGCTACATTGCAGAAGCTTTTTATATGCCAAAATGACATTGATATTTTAAATATCCTGATACCTCAAAAGAAATATTAATCGGCAAATAAAATTTTTGAAACTATGGCAAATAGACTGCATGTTAAATTTTTTACATCAATGATTTTGTATTTAATGATTCAATGCTTACTGGTTTTCCTATCTTCTAAAGTTAAGTGAATTTGATTATATACCGTATATTGCTGAGAAACTCGAGTCTCCTCTCTAGCAATATGTTTGATTACAGGAATCTTTCCATTTGATGGAATCTTAAAATAAAAAATCTCCAGAGTGATTTTACCTTTTTTTGGCTCAAGATCAATTTTTGAAGATCTCAAAAAGTTGATCTAGTATGAAATAATCTGAAAACAAACTCAAAACTGACATAGGTTACTCATTAGCTGTATGTACTAGTTAAAAAAAAAATTATTTTATTGTAAAATTTTAAAGAAATAGGTTTGAAATTTTGTATTTTATAGGAAGATTAATATGTAAATAATTTCTGTCATATATAGTTACATTTTAGTATATTTAAGCAGCTACAGGTGTAAAGTCTTCATAGCAATGGTGAATTGTAACTATTTGTTGTATAATAAGAGTATATGATTATTAATTTGAATTTTTATCTTAAAACTAAAAAAATTTCAAAAATTAAAACTGGTGAATTTATTATTGGTTTTATTTTTTTTATTTTTTTATTTTATTCTATTATTATTCCTAGGTGACCTTATTTTGGTTTATATTGGGGGGATTTTTTATTTTACACACACACCACACACACACACACATATATATATATATATATATATATAGTATATAATATATACGAGTAGTAATAGAGTAGAGAGTATATATATATGATATGGAACGATCATTTTTTTATATATATATATAAATATATCATCGAGTTGATTGATGGCATATTCATCGGAAAATTTATTTACTTTTATTTATTATTTATTATTTTTTTTAGTTTGTAGGAATATCTGAAAGGTATTTTTATTTTGCTGTTATTTATTTTTTCTTTCTAATATTATACTATATACTATATATTATAATATAAATATATTATATATATATAATATATATATATATATAGTATATAGTATATATATTAATATATATATACATATATATATATATAGAGAGAGTAATATATATATAATGAGCTACCATATTACGTATATATGTGGTATTATATATATATATATGAATATAATATATATATATATATACTATATTATTAATATATATATATATATATATATATAATATATATAGGTGTTATATAGAGTAGTTATATACTATATACACACGTATTATATATATACATAGTATATATATATAGTTATTTTAAAATGTTTGAGGATGGAAGTTTTTTAATATAGAAAGTATAGAAACTCGTAATCTCTTTTTAATCGAATATATAAAAGTAGTAGGTAGCCGAGGGAGGGTGATGAGGGGTTGGGGGACTGGGTATAGGAGAGGAGCACGGTGCGAGGAGTAGCGGGCGGCGAGGCGCTTATAGTATATATATATAATACTATATATATATATACTAAGAGAGAGAGTATTATATATATATATATATATATATCTATATATAGAGAGAGAGTATAGTATAGTAAAGTATAGTATAGTATATAGTAATAGTTTAATATATATAGTATAGTATATTTATATATAATATATATATATATATATATATTGATATATATATATAGCGTATATACTTAGTATATATAATATATATATATATTTTATATAATCGTAATATATATTATATAAAATATTATATAAGTATATATATATATATTATATAATTATTATATATATATATATATATATATATATATATATATATACCGTATATATTATAATATATATATTATATATATATATAATATATATTATTATATATATATATATATTATATATATATATATATATTATATTATATAATATATATATATATATAATATATATAATATATATATATATTATAATAATATATAATAATAGTATATATAATAATATATATATATTATTCTTTATTATTATATATTCAAAGTTTTGGATTAAAATGTAAGTAAATTTTTTGTAAATTGTTTATAAAACTAGTTTTTATTGGCTTCTCGCCACCTTCCCCCCCCCCTTGCTTCCTTCCACCTACCCCCCGACCCCCCTTGGCCCCCCCAGGTGAGATTTAAATTGGCGATGCTTTTTTGATAACCTTAATTGCTTTGTTTTCATTTATTACTTTTCTCTCGTTTTTTGCAAGTAGTAAGAGAAGTAATTGCACTTTCCTTTGAGTGAAATTATAGATGTTTTTGTGTGTGTGTGGTATGTGTGTGGTTTGGTGTGTGTGTGTGTGTGTGTGTGGGTGTGTGTGTGTGTGTGTGTTGTGTGTGTGGCTGTTGTGTGTGTGTGTGTGTGTGTGTGTGTGTGTGTGTGTGTGTGGTGTGTGTGTGTGTGGTGTGTGTGTGTGTGTGTGTGTGTGTGTAGGTTTGTGTTTCTTTTAAGTAAAGGTGGAGGTGAAAGCGTGTTCTTAAGTTTAGTAAAAGTGCATGTCTTCCTTGGTTTTTAAATTAATATATATATATATATATATATATATATATAATATATAATATATATATATTATACATATATATATTATATATTATATATTATATATATATAATATATATATATATATATATATAATATATTATATATATATTTATATATATAATATATATATATAGTAGATATACTAATATATAATTATAGTATAGTATATACTATATTATAGGATATATATATATATATATATATAT
>JABUQX010112445.1:20000-26288 GCA_015478945.1 Trachelipus rathkii
TTTTACAATAAATAAATAAATTAAATAAATAAATAAAAAATATTATTCCTATAGTTTTTAACAATAAATAAATAAACAAATAAATAAATAAAATTATTTTAGTTTGTTACAATAAAACTTTGAAACAAATGATAAATTTTCATATTATTAAAAAGCTAACTTTAAAAATCATTCCATAAAATTGATTTTGTTCGGATCCGCATTTATCAGCATAAGTGAAGATTCGAGTCTGAATCCAGAGAAACAACTTTTATGGAAATAAAAGTTTTAATTTTTTTTGGCTCAGTTCCCCTGTTAGTCACGAGTATTGTACTATGTACGAGTGATTCTATGACATTTGTCACACTTATTGACAGTTCTTAGGAAACTTGAGTGAATCAGTTAATAATAATAATAATAATAATCAATAAAATAATAATAAATAATAATATATAATAAATAATAATAATAATAATAATAATAATAATAATAATAATAATTATTATTATTATTATTATTATTATTATTATTATTATTATTATTATTATTATTATTATTATTATTATTATTATTATTATTATTATTATTATTATTATTATTTTATTAGTTATTAGTAGTAGTAGTAGGTAGTAGTAGTAGTAGTAGTAGTTTAATCTAATAAGATTTTAAAATTTCGAAAAACCTCATTAATGTCCGACGCCCTCACTCCACCGAATTTTTTTCTTGTAAATTAAATTTATCACAATCAACTGTTGCAAAACTTTCTCTTTTCTTAATCCTCTCAGAATAAGAAACTAAACTGCTCTGCTTTCGAAGGAAAGAGAGCCAAAGGAGATGAGAGAGAGGAGAGAGAGAGAGATGAGAGAGAGGAGAGAGGAGGAAGAGAAGAGAGAGAGAGAGAGAGGAGAGAGAAGAGAGAGAGGAGAGAGAGAGAGGAAGAGAGATGAGAGAGAGAGAGAGAGAGAGGAGAGGAGGGGAGAAGAGAGGAGAGAGAGAGGAGAGAGAGAGAGGAAGAGAGAGAAGAGAGAGGAGAGAGAGAGAGAGAGAGAGGAGAGAGAGGAGAGAGAGAGTAGAGAGAGGGAAGCAGAGAAGGAGGACCGAGAGA
This sequence comes from Trachelipus rathkii, assembly GCA_015478945.1. NCBI lineage: Eukaryota > Metazoa > Arthropoda > Malacostraca > Isopoda > Trachelipodidae > Trachelipus > Trachelipus rathkii. The sequence continues at coordinate 21,085 of JABUQX010112445.1, forward strand.
GAGAGGGAGCAGAGAGAGAGAGAGAGAGAGAGAGAGAGAGAGAGAGAGAGAGAGATGCCATCAGTTGATGATTACACATGAGAGATTTTTTGTAGAGAGTGTAATTATTATTTTATTATTATTATTATTAATATTATTATTATTATTATTATTATGAATTATTATATTAATTGATTATTATTATTATATTAATTATTTTATTTAATTATTATTATTATTATTATTATTATTATTATTATTTTGAACATATTTGTTAATTGTTCTATATTGATAAAAAATTTTTTTGGGTTAATTAAACTTTAACCTTAAATAAAATTAATTGCCAGTATTTGCTCTGATAATTATATTTTATACCAATTGTGTTAATTAATATAGGAACTAAAAAACCCCCCAACTGGTAGAGTTGGGGGGGGGGGGGTCTCTGTATTTTTGGGGGATTAGAAATAAAAACATGGGGAGGCGTACGTGGGGATTTTGGGTATTAAAAATATCCCTCCTGATCCACCTTCCTTTCACTGTTTTATGGTATTTGGTGTGGTAGATGGGAGGAAGATGGAGTACCTAACTGAATAGAAACCATTATATGGGCTTTTACCTTTTGTGTGTTATTACCATTGCACATTTGGTACTGTATTAAGCTATATATATATAACTTATAGTATGTAGTGTATATATAATATATATAAAATATATGTATATATATACTATATAATATATATATATATAATATATATATATATATAATAGTATATCATTTATATAATAGGAGAGAGTATATCTATAATTCTATTATATATTATAGTTATATATATATATATTTATTATATTAATATATAATTATATATATTATACTATTATATTATATGAGTAGGTGGACGCTGTTTAATGTGAAGGGGAACCGGTCCGATCGCGTGCGTGCGGGGAGGTGAGGGCAGATGGAGTCGCGTGGCTGCCTGGGAGTAGGGAGGTGTTAGCTGGTCGTAGATATGGTAGGGTGGACGCGGAAGATGGGCGGGAGATGTGCGGTTTATGACGAGAAGCGCTATATATTATTATATATATATATATATATATATATATATATAATATATATATATATATACTATATAGTATATATATTAATATTTATACTTATATATATATATATATAGTATATATATAGTTATATATATAATATAATATATATATATATATATATATTATATATATATAATATAGTATATAGTATATATTATATATATATATTATAGCATAATAATTATATTATATATATATTATACTATAGTATATATATATATATAGTAGTATATATATATATAATATATATATAATTATATATATATATTATATTATTATTAGTAAGTGTATATATATATATATTATATATATATATAGTCATATATATATATATACTATATACTTATAATGATATATATAATATATATATATATATATAATTATGTATAGTATATATATATATAGCTAGTATATATATATATATAATATATATATATATTATTTTATTTAATAATATATATATATATATATATATATATATATATATATATATATATATATTATATATATATATATATATATATATATATATATATATTATATAAATATATATTAGAAGACATATAGGACATTAAGAATATGGAGACAGTAAAAAGCCACATGGGGCCAATCGAGACTGTCCCAGCCAACCCGCCACAAGACATCGCTCATGAGAGAGCCCCCACACGCACCAAGGGCTTGGAGAGTTGTTGTAACGTACACACATCACACTCTCTGCTATTATGTCAAAACTATATGATATATAAATATGATACCCAAACCATCCACATGCATTAATCACTAAGTTATGGTCACACTGCCATCTAAACTATAACTATATCACAACTAAAAAACCCGCCAATTTTGGCTGTCAATAGTTCATATGTTCCCAACCAATCCATATCGAATCTAACCCTTTCTTTAAATGTTGCAAAATCACACTCAACAACTCCTCTGCAAACTATTCCAAAATTTAACCAACCGGATTTAACTGGGAAGCGCATGCTTTCCTTAATCAAGACGGCATGAGTTTTCATTATGACCGCCCTTGGTCACTCTGTCCATAGTTCTACTATGAAACCAATTTATTAATCTCTGTATTATCAATAGATGTAAATATTTTGTATACTTTGTATCATGTCCCCTCTGAAAAATCGCCTTTCTGACAGAAAAACATTCCTAATCCTTCAGCCTCTCCTCATAGCTCTTACCCTCCAAACCCAGAAATCATCCTTGTTTCCTCTATCGTTGCACTCTCTCTAGCATATCCTAAGTCTTTCTTTAAAATAAAGGGGCCCAAACTTTGTGCACAATACTCTATTACTGGCCTAACATAGTAGCTATTATACAGTTTACTTATTACTGGATGTCCTTGCTCTTATAGAAACAACCATTGGCGATTTATTAAAGCACAGCATACTTATTACTTTTTTTAGCTCCAAACCTGGATTTAGCTACTTTTCAAAATTACTGCTTTAAATCACAAACCTAAATGTTTTTTTCTTGGGTCCAACAGACTGAAATTCCCCATTCATATCGTAAGTTAAAACTTTTATTTGAGTAACCTAGGTGGAAAACCTTACAATCTCTTTTACTATTAAAGATTTCATTTGCCACTTTCTGCGCACCCAAGAAAGTTGTTAATCAGATCCATTTTGAATCTTTTTATGCGATCCTTCACTAATTCCTAACTGGAGGTGGGCAACTTTACGTATCATCCTGAAACTTAGTACCTGCATTTTAAGTCCCTGGTCCTAAATCATTTTATATATAATGAAGGAACATATGGGCCCCAGCACTGAACCCTGAGGGACACCACCTTCACTATTTCCCATGATGATTTATTCCCATTTAGTGTAACACAACTGTTTCTATTTCACAACCACTCTTTAATCAACCATGTACCACTCCACCTATACAACATTGCAATAACTTTTCATCAGCCTTATTTGGGGAACCTTATCAAAAGCTTTACTAAAGTCTAAATATACATTATCAACTGGATCCCCTTGGTCAATGCAGTCAGTAATGTATTCATAAATCTAAAAGGTTTGTCTGACATACCTACCCTTTCTGAAACCGTGCTGGGAGTCGTAACAATACCTTGTTATCTCTAAATATTTCTCTATTATCCTTTTCAGAACTTTTCCAAGAACCTTTAACAAACCAAAGCTGTTAAGCTAACTGCACTATTAATTTTCCCAAATCTTCCTTACTAACTTTCTTATATAATAGGCACAACATATGCTGTTTTTCCAGTCATCTGGTACTCACCAAATGTTATAGATCGCTTAAAAATCAATTACAGTGCCTTTGCAATGTTGATACTACCCTCTTTCAGAATTCTACCATATAATCCATCAAGGCCCCTGCAGCTTTACCTGGATCAATATGGTCTTATAAACGTTTAATAATCTTTACGTCAATTCAATTCTGTAAGTCTATTTGTTACATGCATACAAGAACTATTAGTCTTCCAAACTATTATCTATCTTTCCTCAGTAAACACTAAGCAAAATAAGCATTGAAAATGTTTGACCAACTCCTTATCTGAATTTCACTAAATTTTCATCAATTTTTAATTGGACCAATTGTCCTATATTCTTACTTTTAAATTTATAAAAGCTAAAAACTTCTTCGGGTTTCTTATTACTATTCCTTGCTAAATTTAATTTCCTGCTCTCCTCTTTGCCTTCCTTATTTAACTGGTTAAGTTCGTTCTTTTATTTCCGTATAATTTTTTCTAAAATCATCATCCCTATTACTGGAACGGGCACTTGAATATTTTAAACAGTCTACGCTTTTTTTCATTAATTTTCTCTCTTATCTCTCTATTCCAGCCAAATACAGGATACTTCCTTCACCGCCCTAATGGGTTTATCTTTAAACATACTGACTGAATATTATTCAAATTTGCTTAAAATGTCCCACATGATAAAACGTTTTGGGTCTTTAAACTCTTTATTCCAGTCAATTATACTAAGCATGTCTCGTAATTTGTTAAAATCACCATTTTCGGAAATCTAAAGATCCTTTTCCTTATTAACTTGCAATTTTGGCCCAGATATAACATTCATATTAAATCTAATTATATTATGTCACCTCAGTCCTAAATTCTCCCTCAACTCTAACCTCCCCACCATAACTTTCATCGTAGTTAATATTAAAGTCTAATAGTGCATCGTGTCTTGTGGTTCATGGCCATCTGGCACAAAAAAAGTTATCTAGTATACAATATTATAAATACTGAACTACTATGGTCCGTATTAGACAAGGAATCCCATTGAATGCAGGTAAATTAAAATCACCCATAATGACTATACCTTTTTCTTTACTGTGGCATGCTGTCTCAATTTCTTTTACAATTTCTGAGTCTAATTCTTGACTCTGGCCAGGAGGTCTATAAAATGCCCCTATATGATTTTATTAAACATAAGGATATCTACCCATACCGATTCAATATCATGATTAGTTTTAAAGTCAGTCATTAATACAGATTGAATATTGCTTTTAATATAAAGCGCCACACCCCACCCTTTCTTTCCTCTACGCTGGTATAAAATAAAGTGAATATCCGTCTATTTCATATTCCTGAACGGAGTGTCTCCATATAATTCTTCATTAACCCATGCCTCCAGTTATGCAAATAATGTCAAGATTCTTATGGTATAACTATCAGCTCATCTTTTTTTATTTCTAAGGCTATGAGCTTTGTGTAAAAGCATTTTATATTCGAAATGCTGTTTTTTTTCCTTGCCTATCATCCTTATTTGAGCTGTAAACTAGTTTTATTTATATACACTATTTACCGTTACCATTGCTATTATTTGTATCCAGATTTAGCCCATCCCCCCCAGACATAAAGGCCTTTGAGTACTCAGCATTTATGGGATGAGAAAACCGGGTGCTTTAAAAACTACGCTTGAAAGCGTTCTTTTTTGGGACGTGGATGGCCTAGTGATTAGAGCATCCGGTTGTTGTTAACTCAGCAACGCGGAGCCCAACGTTCGAATCCCGCTGACGAAAGAGTAAAATCTTCTGTGACTCATTCCCAATTATATATATAAATCATATATATATATAATAATTAATATATATATATATATATATATATATATAGTATATATATCTATATATATATATATATA
>JABUQX010112446.1:0-12500 GCA_015478945.1 Trachelipus rathkii
TCATATACAACCACCTGTTGTAGGTATAAAACGTTGACGCGGTATATTTTCACACACATTCTTCTCGTTCAAAATTTAATTGACATGTGTTGTAAAGTGTCTGCAACAATCATATTGGTTTGACATTTGAATAACACTATCAATGCGCTTTTTTAATACATTACGATGACAATAAATCATTGGGATGTTATTATATATAAGATGCAATTTAATTTCTTTAATATTTAAACCTAAAAAAAAAATAAGATAAAAAATATAAATAGTTGCACCCTAGCTGCTAGTTGTATAAAATGGTGGTTGCGCAACCTGCAACCGGCACTGAGCCGCCCTGATATATATATATTATTATATATATATATATAATATAATATATATATATATATATATATATATATTATATATATATATTTATATATATATATTATATATATATATATATATATATGATATATTATATATATGTAGTAATTCCGTACAGTTTGGGATACGCAGCGATTCTAAAAAGTATAAGAGATATTGGCTTCAAACTTGGAATATTGATCTATATATGGGTTAAGCTCGAAAAAGGGTAAATTTCAAGTCTCTTAGGAATGTATATAAGGGGGGTCACCCCGGAGGCGTAGCCGCTACGCCGCCCCGTTTATGGCCATTTGGTTTCCAATTCCGAGATGAGTTTAACCTAACTCCTCTCGGTCAGCAGGTGGTTCGATGCGGTGAGAGAAGCGTGGGAGGGCGGGAGCGGCAACGGCCGGCGCGCGCGGTGCGCATGCACGTGCGCGTCTGGGGAACAGCTTAAGTAGAAGCGCGCGGTTAGCTGGAGAAATCGAATTTGAGTTGAAAACGATTCTGTAGGAATCGTTTTTTTTACGGCACTCCGGACTTTGCATCCGCGCGGTTTTTCTTCGCATCCGGTTCTGACTCGATTTTGATTGCAGCCCTGTTCGCTCTGAACTTATGCGTATCGTGCTAAAATTTAGGAGGGTGTTAGAAGATGACGTAACTCATTGTATACGAGTTACGTCCCGGCATGGGTCCCCCCGAAGGGGGGCCCCACCCATTAAATATTGATCGTATAAAGCTGAAATTGGTGAGGAGGATTCAAGTGATATTTTGAATAAGAATTGTATTTGAATCTGAAGAGTTGGCTCGGTCGGGTGCTGGACCGGTGCGGTGCCGAGTTAATAATCAGTCGTATAACAAAAATGTTGGTTTCTTATAAGGGGTTATCGAGACCGTGTAGAGCTCGATTGGATGGTTATAAGATCGTATGCGGTTCTAGACCCCCATAACGGGAGGTCTCGACTGAAAAAAAGAGCACAGAGTACAAGAACAGTAGGTCGATAGAGGAAGAAAGAAAGGAGGAATGAAGAGGAATGAAGAGAATAATGGAAGGAAAAGAATGAAGAAGGAGTTCTGATTCCAGAGAGTAGGAGTTACATCTGCAAACCGGTGCGGTGCGGAGATAGTAATACTTGTGCAATGATACAATATTAGCGTGCCTTTATATATGTTATTCGGGTCCTAATAGATTTGATAATCATGGTTTCTAGAACCATCAGAAAAAATAAAATAACATCATAAATAAATAAAATTTCTTATTCTTTTTGTTTATACTTACAAATTTACGTTTTTACATACGCCCTAAAGCAGTAATCACTAAATTAAACCCATCCAACCACCAACCATCCCTCCTGCCCAGTTGTGATCTATTGATCTATTGTTCAAGTCAAATTTTTACTAAAATTGTCCTGTTTTACATACTTAAAGCAGTAAATCAGTAACAAACCACCTCCAGGCCACCTCCTGTCCCATCCTTATAAATTGAATCTATTGATCTATTGATCTATTGATCTATTATTGATTCAAGTTCATATTTTTTAGTAAATTGTCATGTTTTACATACTCTAAACCAGTAACAGTAAATCAAACCACCAGTCCCTACACCCTCCATACCATCCTTACCTCCCATCGATCTATCGATCTATTGATCTCTTGATTCAAGTCACATTTCGATTATCATTTAATAAACATAACATAAAAACAATTTCTTTATACACTGATCAAACGAATATATGCTAAGTTAACAAAGTTTTCACATTAATTAAAGCTTACTTAGCATCATCTGAACTATGAAAATAATGTACAACGACAAACTTACACAACTTACATACACGAATAAACTGCTAACATTAACAAGTTCCACACTTAACACCAGTAAAAGTAACTAACTTGCATGCAAAACGTAACATATTCTTACTTTTTTCAAGACCATATCTCTAACATATTAACGTTAACTTTACATTGACACAAAATTTATCACAAAATTGGTTAATTATCATACTGTTGATCAACGAATATACTCTTAACATAATAAGGTTTCCACATCAATAAGCTAACATGCGTAACATGAACTAAGAAATAATGAACAAAGACAAACCTAACACAACTTACACAACAATATACTGTTAACTTACAAGAGTTCCACACTACACAGTTAAAGTAATCTAACATTGCAGGCAAACGTAAAATATTCTTAACCTTTCAAGCCATATTCTAAACATATTAACGTTAATTTTTACACTGAACACAGTACATTTTGCAAAATTTTATCACAAATTTGGTTAATGTATCATACTAATCACGATATACTCTAACGTAATAAGGTTTCCACATCCAATAAAGCTAACATGGCGTAACATGAACTAAGAAAAGAATGTACAAAGACAAACCTAACACCACTTACACACGAATAAACTGTTAACATTTAATCAAAGTTTCACACTTAACACAGTAAATTAACTAACATTGCAGGCAAAAAGTAACCTTTCTTCTTTTTCAAGCTAATCTTCTAACATATTAACGTTTAACCTTACACGACACAGTAACATTTTAGCAAAAATTTTTTCACACAACATTGGTTAATTATCATAATGATCAACGAATACTCGTAACGTAATATGTTTCCACATCACTAAAGCGTACACAGCGGTAACATGAAACTAAGAAAAATAATGTACAAAGACAACTAACACAACTTACTCACGAATAAACTGTTAACATTAACAAAGTCCACACTTAACACAGTTAAGTAACTAACATTGCATGCAAACGTAAACCTATTCCTACTTTTCCAAGCATTCTCTAACATATTAACGTTTATCTTACATTGACACAGTAACATTTTAGGCCAAAAATTTCACAACATTGGTTAAATTATCAACTGATGCGACGAATTACTCTAACGTATATAAGGTTTCACATCAAAAAGCTAAACAGCGTAAGCATGAATAAGAACATAATGTAAACAAAAGACAAACCTAATACAACTTACTACGAATAAACTGTTAACATTAACAAAGTTTCCACAACTTAACCCAGTAAATTAACTAACATTAGCAATGCAAAACGTAAACATATTTCATCCTTTCTTTCAAGCATATCTCCTAACTATTAACGTTAATCCTATACAAACAAGTAACAATTTAAGCAAAAGATGTATCATAACGCTGTCCGATTTCGATACAGACAACGACTATATGCTAACGTAACAAAGTTCTTTACCATATCATAGTAATATTTAACAAAAATTTTCTAACCTTACCTAAATATCATAATCCCCAGCAAATAATTGCAAACATAACAAAGTTTTATCCAAACATAACATAAAAATAAGTTCTTTGAATAAATTATCATAGTAAAGTGTAATAGTTTTACCGAATTTAAAACAATAAACCAGTACCATCGTAATCAAACATCCATGCCTCCCGCGCTCCCTACCCATCTTCCATGACTTTGATCCTTTCGTCTAATGATTCAGGTCACATATCGAGTTTCATTTCCGATAAACATAGTACAAAAATAAGTTCTTTATATACTAACCACGAATAAATGCTAACGTAAATTGGTTTTCACTTAATAAAGCTAACATAGCATGACCAGAACTAAGAATATAATGTACAATGACAAAACCTAACACACCTTACGCACGAATAAACTGTAAACATTAACAAAGTTCCATACTTAACAACAGTAAAGTCACTAACATAACAAAACGTAACCTATCACACTTTTTCAAGCATATCTCTAACATATCAAGGTTAATTTTACATAACACTATTGATTTACGTCACATTTCGAAGAAATCATTTCGGTATCAGACATAGCAAAAAGAGTTTTTATATAACTTAACCATCGAATATAGCAAATATACAATGTTTTTGCACATTAATTAAAGCTAATCATATATCATATGCTAAGAAATAATGTACAAACTACATCTAACACATCCTTAAGGACAATAAGCTGTTTAACATTAACAAAGTTCCACCTTAAGCACCTGTAAAGTAACTAACATTGCATACACAACGTAACCTATTCATACTTTTTCCAAGCACATTCTCTAACATTATTTAACGTTATTTTTACCATTTTATCACATGTAATATTTATTACAAGAATTTAATTTCATAATCTTGTCTAATTTCAACAGACCAACGATAATCTGTAAATCATAACAAGTTTGTATCCAAAACATAACACAAAAATAAGTTCCTTATATACTAACCATCGGAATATATGCTAAGGTAAACAAAGTTTTTTTACATTAAGTAAGCTAACATATCATAACCGAAACTAAGAATATAATGTACAACGACAATCATAACACACCATACGTAAACGAATAAAACTACTTAAATTAGACAAACTTCGCAACCTTAACAGCAGTAAAGTACTAACACTTCGTACAAAACGTACTCTATTCACACTTTTTCAGGCATATCGTCTAACATATCAATGTTAATTCTACATTAACATCGTAATATTTAACAAATTTGCATAACCCTGTCTGATCATCATACTGACAAAGAATTAATGCTAACTGTAACAAATTTTTTTATTAACATCAGACTTCGTAATATTTACAAAACATTCATCACTAAACTATCGTCTAAATATCATAATCCCCAGCGAATATTTGCAAACATAACCAAAGTTTTAACCAAACATAACAAAAAAATAGCAAAATTTTATCCTGCATAACATAAGAATAAGTTCTTTGAATAAAATATACAGTAAAGCGTAATAGCTTACTGATTTTAAAGCATAAATCAGTAAAAAAATAGTAAAATCAAACTACCCATCTCTGCAGTCCCTACCCATCCCACCCACCTGTGATCTATTGAACTATTTGATTCAGTCATATTTTCGAGGATCTTTTGGATAAAACATAACATCACAATAAGTTCTTTAGTATACGACCTACAAATATATATGCTTAACCACAATAGTTTAACATCAATAAAGCCTAACATATCATATCGCACTTACGATATAATGTACAAAGGAAACCTACTACCTCGCTATGAATAATATCAGTCTCACATCCTGAAAATTCCCTATGTATCAAAGTAAAGTAGCTAACAGGTCATGACAATACTCGATATGCTCCCACTTTTCTCGGCATATCAGAACAGGTAAAGCCGTATTATTAACAAAATCCTTAACAAAGTGGCCAATCTATCAAAGATACCAGCATCTTGACTATGAATTGACACTATCTTCATCAAAGTTGTCACACGTTTCGAGTATAACATCATTTGACCTATGAATAAACTAGACATTAGCATAATTCTAGGGCAAACCTAACATTACCCAACAAAACTTAACCTAGGTACGTTTCTAACACATCATCGTCAGTTAACACAGTAGTATCTTCCAAAACTCATCATTTCTTCTAACAAATTAGAGCTATTTTCGAAAGATCATAGTAATATTTTCATAACGATTTAACTAATATACAGATTTCATTAACTAAGAGTATCTAAAGCCACACATTACTCCGAGAGAAAACACAGGAGGATGCGTCCCTGAAAAGGGTGTGAAATCTGAAGAGGGGGGATCAACCCCGAAGGGTGGTAAGCGGCATTACCACGTACCGAAGGAGGGTAAGCTCAGCCTTCGGGGTGATCCTCTCAGGATCCACCTTTTCAAAGGACGCACCTCCTTGGGTTTTCTCTCGAGGTAAGTGTGGTTTAGATCTCTTTAGTTGAATGAAAAACTGTTTATTAGGTAAGTTAGGTACAGTTATGTTAATATTAATATGACAATGGTGAAAATAACACTGATTTGTTATGAGAAATGATGAGTTTTTTGTAAGATATTACTGTGTTACACTGACGATGATGTGTTAGAACCGTGAGCCTAGGTTAAGTTTTTTGTTGGGTAATGTTAGGTTTGCCCTAGAATTTTGGCTAAAGTGTCTACGTTTATTCATAGGTCAAATGATGTTATAGCTCGAAAACGTGTGGACACTTGATGAAGATGAGTGTCATTCCATAGATCAAGAGAAGTTTGTATCTTTTGACAGATTGGTCACTTTCTTAAGGGATTTTGTTAGATAATAGGGCTTTACCTGTTGCTGTAGCAAAGTATCAAGAGGAGCATATGGTAATTGGTATGACCTGTAGCTACTTTACCTTTGATAAGTAGGGAATTTTCAGGATGTTAGCTGATTATTCATACGCGAGGTATGTTAGGTTTCCTTTAATACAGCACACTTTTTGGATTATCATATATAAGCCTATTTATGCTGAAACTTTGTTGTGTAGCATATTTTCGTAGGTCAGTATATAAACGAACTTATTTTTAATGTTACATGCAAATTTTAATAGAAGATATGACTTGAATCAATAGTTCAAATAGATCACAGGTGGGTGAATGGGTCAGGGGACTGAGGGAATAGGTGTTTGATTTTAACTGATTTACTGATTTACTGCTTTTAAAATCAGTAAACTATTACCCTTTACTGTGATATTTTATTCAAAGAACTTATTTTTATGTTATGTCAGGATAAATTTTGCTTTTTTTTTTGTTATGTTTGGTTAAAACTTTGTTATGTTTGCAATTATTCGCTGGGTCTTATGATATTTATAACAAATTAAGTTGAATTTTTTGTTAAATATTACGAAGTTGATGTAAAAAAATTTGTTACGTTTAGCATTATATTCTTTGTCCGTATGATGAATTAGACAGGGTTATGCTAAGTTTTTGTTAATATTACGATGTTAAATGTAAAAAATTAACATTGAAGTTAGAGAATGTTGAAACGTGTGAATAAGGTTATCGTTTGTACAAGTGTTAGGTACTTTTACTGCTGTTTAAGTGCGGAGTTTGTTAATGTTTGTAGTTTATTCGTACGTATGGTTTGTTAGGTTTGTCGGTTGTACATTAATACCTTCTTAGTTCAGGTTATGTTTATGTTAGCTTTATTAATGTAATAAACGTTGTTACGTTAGCATATATTTCGATGGTTAGTATATAAAGAATTAATTTATGTTATATTTGGATAAAAAATTTGTTATGTTTACAGTTATTCGTTGGTCTGTATGAAAATTGGACAAGATTATCACAAATGCGTTGTTAAATATATGTGTCAATGTAAAATAACGTTAATAATGTTAGAGTGTGCTTGGAACAAGTATGAATAGGTTAACCTTTGTATGCATGTTAGCTATTTCAGTGTTAGTGTGGAACTTTGTTAATGTTTTCAGTTTATTCTGCTTAAGTTGTGTTAGATTTGTAGTTGTACATTTATTTTCTTAATTCATATGATGCTGATGTTAGTTTATTAATGTTGAAAACCTTGGATATGTTAGCTATATTATTCGATGGTTAGTATATAAAGAATCATTTTTGTGCTATGTTTTTCTCCGAAATGATTCTCGAAATGCGACGTAAATCAATAGTATTAATGTAAAAATTAACATTGATATGTTTGAGATATGCTTGAAAAAGTGTGCATAGGTTACGTTTTGTACGTTGTGCTAGGTACTTTACTGTTGTTAAGTATGGAACTTTGTTAATGTTAGTAGTTTTATCGAGCATAATGGTGGGTAGGTTTTGTCATTGCTACATTATATTCTTAGTTTCTGGTCATCGCTATGTTAGCTTTATTATGTGAAACATGTTACGTTAGCATATATCGTGGTTTGTTTATAAAGAAACTTATTTTTGTACTATGTTTAACCGAAAATGGTACTCGATATGTGAACTGAATCATTAGATCTAATAGATCAAAGGTCATGGAGGGATGGGTAGGGAGGTGCGGGAAGGGATGGATGGTTGATTACTGACTTTACTGATTTTAATGTTTTAAATTCGGTAACTTTACACTTTAACTATGATATTTTATTCAAGGAACTTTATTTTTATGTTATTTTTGGATAACTTTGTTTGTTGCATTATTTGCTTGGGGATTATGATTTAGGTAAGGTATGAGAAATTTTTTGTTAAATATTACATATTATAATGTAAAAAACTTTGGTACGTTTAGCATATAGTCCGTTGGTCTGTATGAAATCATCGGCAGGGTTAATGATTACATTTTTTGCATAATTGTACTGTGTCGTTTGTAGATTAACGTTAATATGTTAGGATATAGCTTGAAAAAAGTATGAATAAGGGTTACGTTTTGCATGCAATGTTTAGTTACTTTACTGGTGTAAGTGTGGAAGCTTTGTTAATGTTAAAGTTTATTCGTGTGTAAGTTGTATTAGGTCTGTCTTTGTACATTATTTCTAGTTCAAGTGTTACGCTGTTTGCTTTATTGATGTGGAAACCTCAATTCGTTAGAGTATAGTTCGTCGATCAGTGATAATTAAACCAATGTTGTGTAAATTTTGGCTTAAATGTTACTTCTGTCAGTGTAAAGATTACGTTAATATGTTAGAGATATGCTTGAAAAAGTAGGATAGGTTACGTTTTGCATCCAATGTTCGTTACTACTGGTGTTAATGTGGAACTTTGTAAATGTTACAGTTTATTCGTGTTAAGTTGTGTTAGGTTTGTCTTTGTACATTATTTTTTTAGTTCATTTATGATATGTTAGCTTTTATTGATGTGGAAACCTTATTATGTTAGAAATATTCGTTGATCATTATGATAATTAACCAATGTTGTAATAATATTTTTTGCTAAATGTTACTGTGTCAGTGTAAGGTTAAGTTAAATATGTTAGAGATATGCTCTTGAAAAAGTAAGAATTAGGTTTACGCTTTATCCTGCATGTAATCTAATTTACTGGTGTTAAGTGTGGAACTTTTGTTAATGTTACAGTTTATTCGTGTGTAGTTGGGTAGGTTTTGTCTTTGTGCATTATTTTCTTAGTTCATGTTACGCATGTTAGTTTTATTGATGTGGAAACCTATTAGTTAGAGTAAATATTCGTTGATTAGTATGCATATTAACCATGTTGTGATAAAATTTTGCTAACATGTTACTGTATCAGTGTAGAAGCGTAAGTTAATAGTTAGAGATATTGCTGAAAAGTAAGATAGGTTACGTTTTGCCTGCAATGTTAGTTAACTTTACTGGTGTAAGTGTGGAACTTTGTTAATGTTACAGTTCTATTCGTGTGTATTGTGTTAGGTTTTTGTCTTTGTACAATTATTTTCTTAGTTCAATTTCGCATGTTAGCCTTGTAATTGATGGGAAACCTATAATGTTAGCGTATACTTTCGTTTGATGCGTTAATGATAATAACCATGTTGTGATAAAATTTTGCTAAATGTACTGGGTCAGTGTAAGGTTAACGTTATATGTTAGAGATATGCTTGAAAAAAGTAAGAATATGTTACGTTTTGCCTGCAATGTTAGTTACTTTTCTGGTGTTAAGCTTTGTGGAACTTTGTTAATGGTTAACAGTTTTTTCGTGTTAAGTTGTGTTTTAGGTTTGTTCTTGTACATTATTTTCTAGTCATGTTACGCCATGTTAAGCTTTATTCTGTGGGAAACCTTATTTATGTTAGAGTAAATATTCGTTGATCAGTATGATAATTAACAAATGTTTGTGATAAAATTTTGCTAAATGTTACTGTGTCAGTGTAAGGTTAACGTAATATTTAGAGATTTGCTTGAAAAAGTAAGAATAGCTTACGTTTTGCATTATGCAATGTAGTTACTTTACTGGTGTTTGAATGTGGAAACTTTTGTTAATGTTAACAGTTTATTTCTGTGTAAGTTGTGTAAGGTTTTGTCGTTGTACATTATACTTCATAGTTCAGATGAACTGTAAGTAAAGTCTTTTTTAAATGGTGAAAACTTTGTTAACGCTTGAGTCTATTCGTTGATCAGTGTTACAAGAATTTGTTTTTTTGTTATGTTGTATTCAAAATGATACTCGAATGACTTGAATCATAGATCAATAGATCGATAGATCATAGGAGGGTGGGATGGTATGGGGTGGTAGGATGGGGTTGTTTACTGATTTACTGGTTTAGGGCAAGTGGTTCAACCTTTTCCAAACCAACGCCCCCTTCGAGATTATCGGCTTAATCCACCGCCCCCCTTAGAACTTTTATATTTTTAAAAAGGGACTATATATATATATATATAATTATATACCATTATATTTTTAATCTAATATATATATCTTGCTAATAAATTTATAATATATATATATTACGTAATATAGTTAGTTATATATAATATTATATATTATATATATATTATATATATATATATATATATATATATATATTATATATAATATATTATTTATATTTTATATATATATATATATATTATATTATTAATATATATTATTATATATTAATATAATATATATATATATATATATATATTATATATATATACTATATATATATATATTATTTATATTATATATATATATATATATATATTATATATATATATATTTATACTATATATATAATATATATTATATATATATATATATATATATATTTATTATATAATATATATTATTATTATATATAATTAAATTTTTATTTTAATTATTATTATTATTATTATTATTATTATTAATTATTATTATTATTATTATTATTATTGTTATTTAATTTTATATAATTATTAATTATTATTATTATTAATTATTATATTATTTATTATTATTATTATTATTATATTATTATTATTATTATTATTTTAAAAAGAAAGTACTTACCATATTCCTTAAAAAATTTATTTTACGATTAAAACATCATTTTTGACACTAGTGGCTGCCTTGAGCCTGGTGACTTGCACATAACCGATTGATGTCAGGAGAGATTGTACTTAGGCATAATCTTAAATCACCTCTCTGAGTAATATCCAATTTGTTTCTGGCTTTGTTTTTCAATTGTGTGACAACACTGAAGCCTTTTTCGACGAGATACGTTGAAGGAAAAGCCAGAAGCAATACTTTAATTTCTTCCCATAGAAGAGGATACGAATCTTTTTTTTTCGCCCAAAATACTTCGTATCCAAGCTCATTAAATAAACTTTGACATTCACTGTCATGCTTGAGGTCTATTAGGGGCTCCTGCATGGACTGTGAAATATTAGCTGCAGTCACATCTGTTGAAAACGGGTTGAATACCCATTGGGGTATTTGAAGCGCAATAATATCCTGAAATCTAGTTTCCATGTTTTCTTTCAGCTTATTTAAGTGAAAACAATAAACTTCCAAGTCATTACCTGCAATTTCATTTTTCTCCCAAACTGCCAGAAGATTAGGAAACTGACGTAAGTCTTTACGGCATAAATTACTTTTCAGAACACTTAGTTTCTCTATAAAAGCCCCTATAATCCCTTTTGTTTTGATGAAATTCATTTTTTTACCTTGTAGCTTCGTATTTATTTCGTTTAATTTGTCAAAAATATCAGAAAGGTAAGCAACATCAGTTCGTCTTTCTTTTAATGAATTGGCGAGACTGTGGTCAGCTGTGTCGAGAAATTCAATAACTGTTTCAAAGAGGTTATAGAATCGTTGTAAACAATTCCCTTTAGAAAGCCACCTAACCTCCGTGTGTAGCAATAATCGTTCAAATGCCTCGTCTTTTTCTTCACAAAGCTGGCGAAATAAACGATCATTCAAAGAGTGGCATTTGATTTTATTGACGATCTGTAATGCAAACTGTGTTTTTCTAATTATCTTAAAAGTTGAGCAACTAAATGTTGACGATGAATAACACAGTGAACAGTCATAACCCCTGGAACAGCTTGCTTTAAATGTGCACTAAAACCGCGATATCTACCTGTCATAGCTGCGGCACCGTCAGTAGCACAGGCAAGAATATTAGATAATGGAATGTCTTTTTCGTTAAAATAACTTAAAAGTACATGGAATATAGAGGAGCCTTTAGTGTCAGTGGTAAGACTTTTAGCGAACAGCATTTCTTCATTCATCTCGCCAGTTTCATTTATGAAACGAACATATGCTAATAATAAAGCTACATTATCACTGAGGGTTGACTCGTCGATCTGTAATGCAAACTGTGTTTTTCTAATTATCTTACAAAGTTGATCTTCAACATCAGAGGCCATCTCATCGATCCTTCTCGAAACTGAACTATTGCTCAAAGGTAGCGTCTTAATTACATTGCTTGCATTGGAAATCATCAGAGTATCAAGTATTACCTTAACAGCTGGTAAAAGTAGTGTTTCTCCAATATTATGAGGCTTGCCACACTTAGCAA
>JABUQX010112447.1:0-14176 GCA_015478945.1 Trachelipus rathkii
AAAGCAGAAGATACTTCTCTCACCTACCAGTTTTTTTATTTTCCAAAACTTTGGACCTTTCCGCTTTGATTGGCGAGTTGGGGGGCCTTAAACACTAATCTACCTGAGTCCCTTTTGGTTAATAAATTATGAAATAAACATTTTAAAAACAGATACAACTTACCAATATATATACAATACATATACAAATACAAATATATTTATACATATATATATATATATATAATATATATATATAATATATATGATATATATATATATATAATATTATATATATATATTAAATATATATATATATATACATATTATATATGATATATATATATATATATATATATATATTATATATAGTATATATATATATATATATAAGTACTATAAATATAAGTAATATTATAATATAATTAAGGCACATGATATATATATGATTATATATAATATATATTATAATACTATATATAATACTATATATATATTATAGTGATATATATATATATATTATATATATATATATATACAGTATTACTATATATATATTAGTATATATGTAGGTAATATATATATATAGTATATAGTAGTATAATATATATATCTTATAAATATAATATAATATAATATAAATATATATATATATTATAGTTATAAATAAGTATATTATATATTTATTTATATATCTATATAATTTATAGATATATTGATAATAAGTATGTATAGTTAATATATATAATATAGTGTATATAGTATATACTTTATAGGTTTTATATATATATATATAATATATTATTGTAGTTATATATGTTTTTAATTATAGTATACAATAATATATATACTATACTATTCTATATATATATATATGATATTAGTAGTATATTATATATATATATATAGAATATATAGATATATATATATCTGATAGTATATATAAATATGTATATATATAGTTATTTACTTATATATATATAATACGTATTATAGTATAATATATATATATAATATATAATATAGGTATAATAAAAGGTATATGATAATATATATATATATGATATAAGTATATAATATATATATAAGTATTAAATATAATATATTGATATGATATAGTAATTCAGATATTATAAGTATATATATATTATATATGATAATACTATTATAGTATATGTATATATATATAAGTATATATAATCATATATATTATATATATACTATATATTAATATATATAGTGGTATAATGATATGAGCAAAGTTTGTGTTAATATTGTTTCACGTAAGCGGTCTTAATTTTGCTGCAGTTTAGATTGGTACATACGTTGTGGGTGATATTTAGTCGATGCACTCTTTTTTGTTATGTGATCAAAATAGTTTTTAGCGTAAGATAATACGCATATATTACATACACAATACCACATATAATAATATATATAATATATATATATATAGTAGATATATATAGTATATATACTTATATAATAGTATATATATTAGTATATACTATATAGTAGATATATCTATATATGAATATATATGTATTGATATATATAAATTATCTATAATATATATATTATATATAGTATATATAGTATATAAGTATATAGAGAATATACTATATACTGATACTATATATATATATATAATTATACTAGACATATGAAATCACAATCTAAAATAGTAGTAGTTGAAATAGCTGTACCTATAGTAGTATTACTATATAATATATATATATTATAGTATAATATATATATATTACTATATATAATATACTATATATACTATATAGTTGTCTAAATAATTAGATAAATTATATAAGTATATAGTATAGCATATATAGGTGAGCACATGCATAGTGGCATATTAGCCGTAAAGCTAAGGATATGATAGAAGGTATAGACATATATACTGCGATACTTATAACTTAGCTCCAACTATTATATCGTTACGTATATATATGATAATTTGAGTGGAAGCATATAATTAATTGTGGAGTCTTGATATGCGTCAGTAGCACTGTCTCAAATAGGATCATGGGTCTACCTCAGTCTTATACTCCTATAATGGCGTTAATCATGGGTAACGTTAGAATGCGTATAGCTATAATAGATGAGATACAGCCTAGGTATAGCGATAATAGGATAATACGAGTACTGTTATGCATAATACGGATAGATATGGGCTATATACCGTGTATTATACGTAACTGTGCTGATCGAGTTGACGAGCCTACCGTACGCTATGCATTTAAGCTGTTACAGCGTAGTGAATTTAGTTTGAAATTAGCGATAGAGCGCTTGGAGGAAGTAATAGCTGATATAGTTAACAATAAGTAGCGTAGTGTATATAGTTATAATAATATATTATATTCCATGTATATAATATTATATATAGTACTGTTCTATATATATATATCAGTACATATAGTGATTAAGCTGGTAAGTAGTATAGCTAATATAGGTAGTAGTAGGGTGCTGTCTATAAATCGATTAATGTAATAATAGTACGATGAGTAGTCAGAATATTATTTATATAGTATGATAATGGTACAAGAAGATGTAAGGAACTAACTGCGTAGTTAGAAGCTTGTATACTAGTATATATATATAAGTATATATATATATATATTATACATAACTCTAGTATATAGTATAATCATTATATATAGTCATATATATATATTATATATATTATATTATATATATATATTTAATTACTATATATAATATATATATATATATTATTATATTTATATATATATCTATATATATATATATATATACTATATATATAATATATATATATATTATATATATATATATGATATATATTATATATATATATATATTATACGTATATATATATCGTATAATATATATATATAGATTATATATACATATCATATATATATATAGTACTTTTATAATATATATAGTATATGTATATATTAATATATATGTATTAGTATATAAGGTACTATATATATATATATATATAATATATATATAGTATATATAATAATATATATAGTTATATGATTATTATCTATATGATGTTTAATATATATATATATATATGCTATTATATATATATTATATATATATAATTATTATGTATATATATATGTAATTTAAGTATAAGTATAGTGTAGTATATTATATATATATACTAGTATAGTAGTATATATAATAATTATATAGTATATTATATCGATATATATACGTTATATATACTAGTATATATATAGTAATACTTATATATTATATATATTATTATATAATATATATATATAATCATTAATATATATATTAGATATATAGTATATAGTGTTATTATGGAAAAGCGTAATCAGTATAGTAAATATATATATAGATATAATATATATATATATATATATACTATATATATAGTATTATATAGTAATATACTTTTTATATACTTTATGAATTATCATATATAAGTATTATATATATAATATTATATGATATAATATTATATATAAATATATATAGTATTTATTATAATATATAACATATACTAATATAGATATATATAGTAATATATATTTATATATACTAATATAGTATATAATATTATATATATAGCTATATTATATATATATACATATCTATATATATTATATATAGTAGTTATATATATATAGTATATCTTATATATATGTTTCATTTATATATATACTAGTATATATTATATATATATAGTATATATATAATATATATTTATATATAACATATATATATATAATAGTATTATATATATATATATATATACTATATATTATATATATAAGTATATAATATATTTATAATATATATATATATATATATATAATAAGTATATATGTTAGTACATATTATATATATATCTATATATAATCTATAATATATATTATATATATAATTATTATATAGTATATATAGTTTATTGTATTTATATAAGCTGTGGGCCAGGGGCACAAGTATAAGTATATATATTATTAGTATATAATATATATACTATATATTATATATAATATATAAGTAGTAATAGAGACATATCGTACACTACTATATCTATATATTAGTATATATATATTGTCTTATACATATATAGACTCTATATATATAGCTATAGGTATATATATATATATATATATATAATAATATATATCATATATATAATAGTATATATATATATATAGTATAGATATATATAATATATGTTATATACTATATATATTAAATATATATATATATGCTACTATATCTAATATATGTATATATATATATACTAGTATATATATATTATATATATATAGTATATTATATATATATATATATATACTTATATATTTAATATATATACTATATATGTGTTATATATATAATAGTATGACTATACTATATATATATATATATATATATGCTATAATATATATATATTATATATAGTATATATTATATAGTATATTATATATAGTATATATATATATATGTCTTATATATATATAATATATAGTATATATTTATATATATATTATATATATATATATATATCCTATATATTATTTAATATATAAGTATATAATATTATCATATATAATATATAATTATATGTTACATTTATATTTTATATAATATTAATCAGCGATAATTATGTACGATTTGATATTTATAGATATATACTATAATACTATCTATCGTATATATTATTATTAAATATAAATATATTATATGAGTAATATGATTTACTAATAATTTAGTATATTATATATAATTATCGAGTACTTATAGGACTATATAATAGTAGTATAATAATATATATATCTATTGTATATAATATAGTATATATAATACTATATAGTATAATAATATCTATATATATAGTATATTATATATATAATATATATATATGATGACTATAGTATCCAAGTCTTTGTATAATATGTTCTATATATATTATAGTATATATATAAATTATATATATAGTATATATATATTTATATTTATTTATATATAAGTTATATTAAGATACTTATACTATTATATATATATAAAATATAAATATATATATTATATGTATATTACTATATTGTAAATTATATAGTATATAGTATATGTATATATATATTATATACTATATATCCATATATATGATATATACATATAATATAGTATAGTATATAATATATGATATATATTATATACTAATATATATAGATATATTATAATATATCGTGTAAATAGCATATATATACTACGGTATATATATATATATATATTATAGTGAATAGTAGTATATATATATAATATTACGTATATATATCTTATATATCATATAATTATATATTATATATTATATATAATATAATATTAGAAGTCTTTAGTTTAATATTTTTCAACCGGTATGGTTTTTCTGTGCATTTAATTTGGTACAGCGTTGGGTTGGGTGATATTGTCGGATGCATCTTTTTTTGTTCTCTCAATGATGAAAAATATGTATATTAGCGGGTCAAGATATAATCAGTTTATATACATACACACACGCGCGGACATAGTATATATATGTACGTGGTATTCATATATATTATTATATATAGTATATATATATTATAATATATAGTATATATATTATATATATATATATAATATATATATATATTATATGTTAATATATATAATTATTATATATATATTAGTATATATATTGATATATTGATAATGAACATATTGTTATGCTTATTATATATATTATATTATTATATTAATATATAATATATATATTCGTACTATACTTAGTAATATATATATATATTATAGTAATATGGTATATTATTATATATATATATAAGTGTATATATAATAATAGTGATATATATATTTGAATAGTATATGAATATATATATATTATATAGTGATGTATAATATTATATATATATTATATACTAATTATGTATATATATAATATTATATATAGATATTAGATGATATGTATCAATAATCATGGTTTTGAAAATCATAAAAATTAAATTTATAATCTTCCGGGAGTTTATATATTATTATCATTGTTGATATATTAATATGATATATGTACTGTTTTGTATAGGTATATATACTATATATATTAGGTATAGTATATATATATATATAATATATTATTAGTATAACATATATAATATTATAGTATATAATATATTATAATATTATATATGATATATGATATGTATTATATATTATATGAGATATATATATATATATATTATATAGTATAGTATATACTATATTGATAATATATTAAGTAGTAGAATGAGTAATATATAGTACGTAGTAGTATTATATGTATATTCATAAATAGTAAAATATAGCAATATTATATGTACTAGTTATTAAGCGCTACTCAGTAGTATATAAATTGTTATATAGGTATATAAAGTGAAATATTAGGTATCTATATAGTTGTATATAAATGACTATTTTAGCTTATATATATACGTATATATATATATATATGTATAATATATAATACTATATATAATATAATAATATAGGTATATATATATATATATATTAATATATTATTTATATAATATATTATTATATAGTATAGTATATAGTATTATATTATTATATATATATATAGCAATATATATCTAGTATATATATAATATGATATATTAATATATATATAGTATACATAATATATTTATATATATATATATATACTACTATTAATAGAATATATATAGAATATATATATATTATATAGTATATATATATATATATTATATATATATATATATATATATTATATATATATTATATATATATGATACTGTATATATATTAATTATATATATCTATTATATATAGATAGGGTATATATTATATATTTATATAAGTATAATATATAGTCTATTATATATATATATATAATTATATATATAGATATATATTATATATTATTATAGTATAATATATCTATAGTATATATATTTATATTATATACTATATATATATATATTTAAGTAAGGAATATAATATATATTAATATATAATATCTTATATATAAATAATACTATTATATATATTAGTATATTTATAATAATTATCTATATATATATAAATATATATATATTATATATATATATAGTAATATAATATTTATATACTATTATATATATTATATATATATTTATATATTAACGTACTATATATATATAGTATATACTATATATATATATAGTATAGGTATTTAATATATGATATATATTAAATATAGGTATTATAATATAATTATAGTTATGTATTTATATATAATATACTATATATATAAATACATATATATCTATTATATATACTATATATACCTTCTATCGTATATATATAGTATATATATATAGTAATAGTATATATATATATTTATATATATATATTATAGTATTATAGTATATATTATATATTATGATATTTATAAATATTTTAATATATGTATATATAATATATATATATTATTATATAGTATAATTATATATATTTATATATGATATATATATATATTATATATATATACTTACTGTATATATATTAATATAGATATAGAGTATATATAATATAGGTATATATATCTAGTATATATATATGGTACATTTATATTTTATAAAGTATATAATTCATAGTAATTTATATTTATATATATATATATATTATCATATATATATATATATATATATATTATATATATATATTATATATATATAATATATATATATATATATTATTAGTATATGAAATATATATTTACTATATATATAGTACTATTATATTATATACTATAGTATTAGTATAGTACTACATACTACATAGATAATATATATAGTATAGTATAATATATTTATTTTAGATGTATAATTTATATATAAATATATATATTATCTTTATATATATATATATGTATATATATATATATATTTATATATTATTGTATATATATATATATTTGTATTAATATTATATATATAGAAATATATTACATATTTTATATATATAGTATATAATATAATAATATATATATAAGGTGAGGTATTTTATATATATATTAGTATATCAGATATATTCTTAGATAGTGATGCTTGATACTAGTATAGTAGGTAATATATGAGGTAGTGATGATATAGGTAACTGTTTATAGAATATGATATATAAAGTATATTTTGAACTGTTTAGTATACTTATTAGTATAGTATAAGTATATGTATATAAGTATATATGTAGAAGGTTAGTATATATATATATATAATACTTTGTAATATTTATAATATATAATATATTTTATTATATAATGTATTTATATATATATGATGTATAATATATATATTTATATATACTATATAGTATAGTGTATATATATAGAATATTAGTAGTATATATATATATATATATATATTATATTATATATATATATTATATCTATATAATTATATATTAGTTATATAATATATATTATATATATATTATTATATATATATTACTAGTATATATATATATATAATATTAGTATTATTATATTAATAAGTTATTGTACTTATTTATTTAATATGTATATTAATATATATATATATATATATATATATTAATACTATATATATATATAGTATATATTATATATATATATTATTTATATATATAATATATTATATATTATATATATATATATATATATTTACTTGGTATTTATATCGATGACTATATAATGTGAATATCTATGCATACGCGCTATGTATGTATGATATGTAATGTATGTTATAGTTATAATTAATATTATATGTAATATATATATATTATATATATATTATTATATATGAATATATATCTATATATATACTTATATTATTAATATATATTATATTATATTCTATATATTAGTAGTAGTAGTATATATACTTATATATATATATATCTTAAAATATGATTATATATATCTATGATATATATTAATACTTATATATATCGATGAAATAAAAATTCAATATCGATATATATTTATATATATCGATAAGCTTTCGGCAACCATAGTTCGTATTGTGCTTCATTTCTGTCTACCTATATCTACGTGTTCATTATTATGTCTGATTGCTTGCACAGATTAACGTTACCTGTCAATTAATTTTAATTTTTCGTCTACCTATTTGAGTGTCAATTCATTTTCTTATTTAATTAATCCATAAGTTCTCAATTACACTCCTAAAAACCTCCTACAGTCAACACTTCCGTTAGGGTGTGCGTTTTAACGGGACATTCGCCAATCCCATGGACTCTACAGGTTTAAGATATTAGTAGAGGTGCGTGTTATCAAAATTAGCGAAGTTGTGTGTTCATCTTGTTTATCAAATTCACACTATATAATATATTAACATGGATGGTATGTATGTAAGAGAAGAGATTGAAGCTAATATTAAAATCTTGTGGTTTATCAGAAACTCATATCGGGGTGGCTGCAATTCAGAACGTGTTTTAATCACACTCTCAATATATCCGGCATTTGATTGGTAAAAATTTACATATGGTCTTTGTTTTGATGTCTACTTTTTTCCCATAAAGCATGCAAAACTTTATCTACCTGGTTCACTCTTCTATTTCGGTTGCTGACACTTAATGCTAGAAATGTCAACTCCAACTTTGTTTCTTATTCCCTCATTCTTCCTCTTGTATCTTCTGTCGGCAATACTGCTGTCTTAACTTCTATTAAGATAATCTGTTTGCTCAAACTTTTCCCTCTAATTCCACTCTAATCGGTCCCAGAGCTATTCTTTCTCTCCACCTCCTTTCAACTCATTTAGATGCTTTTTCTTCATTCTCTGAGCATGTAACACCTAAGAAAGCGTGACGAGGAGAACGTGAGAAGAAGATATACGGATATCCAAGTCATCCGGATCAACCAATTACTTAAGTACTCGGGAGAACTGAAGTTATTCCTTCAGCGGTCCTCAAATCTTTCGCTTCTGAGCTTGCACCCTCCTTTGTAACCTGTTTCCTCTCTGCCTATAAACTTCAACCTTTCCCTTTTGCCGAAAGAATGTATTCATCCAGCATGTGCTGAAGAAGCGGGACTTCAGTCAACAATCCAACTATCGTCCTATCGGTTTAAGCTCTGTTCTTCCTAAGGTTTTCGAATTTATTCTTAACAAGAAGATTTGGAAACATCTTAAATCTTCTACTCTTATTTCACATTGACGTATGGCTTCTGTTAGAACGATTCGAATGGTGATCTTCTATCCTTTATCTCAATCAAACTCTTGGTTCTCTGCTCTTCCACATTTCGGTGAATCTTTTTCTGTGGCGCTAGACATATCCAAGGCCTTTCGATAAACTCTGACACAAAGTTATAATATCTAAACTTCCAAATTTTGGCTATTTATCCCTTTCTCCTTGTACAATTTCGTATTTGTATTCCAAGTCGTTCACCATGGCTGATAATTATAGATAGCCACCATTTATCCTTAAATCATATCCATAGTGGCGTTCCATCAGAATTCTTGGCTCCTATCACTAATTCTTAATTTTTTATTATTATTTTACGTCAATGGTTTATCTGTTCCTGTGTTTCCTCTCCACTCATTAGGCTGAATAAACTCCATCACTCATCACTTATCATTCTATCAAATGAATGATGACTCATTCAACAAGCAAAATAAAATGAATATAACATTGAAGCAAACGAATTTTATGAGATGGTTTTTGTGCAATGTTTTGCTGTTAAAAGAAAACATAAGTTATAGAATGCTTAATAAATATGTAATATTAGCTATTACTCTTAATAACACATGTTCTTGTTACTCCTCTTGGTTAAAGGCTTTCCTCAGAAGTCTATGTTTAAAATTATCTTCTGCTTTTTTTCCCAACAACCTCATGTCTTAGTATCTGCGGCCTAGAGCTCTGAATCTTTCCTAGTGAACTTAAATTAAAAATTTTTAGATTTGTTTTTTTATTTCTACTAAATGTTTATTCTTCTGTCATATTGACATTAAATTTATATTTTATCATTGAATAAATAAATAGATTTCGTAATTTAAATTATTTGATTGCAAGTTCCTTCTCGTAAATTATTTATAATTTTATCTGCTCTAAACTTGCGGATCATATAAACTAATCGACGTGTTCTTTTGAAGAGAATAAAAAGCAAATCTTTACATTCTGGGGCAAGCAAAAAAAATCGGCTGAGTACAAAATAAAAGGTTTAATATGATATATTATATTATTTTTTATTATTTTTACATTTATATAATCATTATCATATATTATTTAACCCGAATGCTTTAGTGAAAATATTTTGGTTTTGAGAAAATGAAGGTTGTTTGAAAATGGTTTGGTTTTGTTGTTTTGTTGAGACCAAGAATGTTTGCTTTCTGCTGGTTGTTTGGGTTTGGTTGTTGTTGTTGTAGGTTTTGCTGTTGTTGTTGTAGAGGTAGGGGTTCCTGTGTTTTTAATATTTCATCTTCCTCCATAATCGCTGGTAGGGTAAAAAAAAAGGTG
Organism: Trachelipus rathkii; assembly: GCA_015478945.1. NCBI lineage: Eukaryota > Metazoa > Arthropoda > Malacostraca > Isopoda > Trachelipodidae > Trachelipus > Trachelipus rathkii. Next base: position 11,512 of record JABUQX010112447.1, read on the forward strand.
GCTAATAAACGTGAGGGCGAAAAAAGGTAAAGAGGTAGGGGAAACACACTCTTCGCGCTTTCTGTAAAAAAATAGGAGCTTTTTGCTCTTCTTCTTTTTTATTTTTAAGTTTTTCCCTTACCGTTCCAAAGCAAGTTTTTTTAATCATGTTTCTAATGACATCGACGCGTAGTTTTAAAAAAACTTCTGAAAGGTATGTTTAAAAAAGGAAAAAAAAAAGAACATTTTCTTTTATAAGATTTAGGCAGGCTTATACTTCTGCTATACTTTGTATAAATTTTTTTTTTTTTTTCATCTTCACAGATCAGTTTATAGGTTTCAGGGTTTTCACATCAGGGTTCTTAATTTTCTCATAAGAGGTAAATAATTCAGAGCTACTAGAGTAACTCATTATTATTTCAGTGGTATGGTATAATGTCCTCTCCCCCCTCGACGGTCACCATTCAATCTCGTTTAGTAAGATATTTGTACGGGCAGTAACCGATACTTCCTACTACTAATGCGTGTTCTTAAGATGAAAGCTCACAGAGTAAATAAAACACCGTGAAAGGTATAGATGTAACTCTTCTTTAATATACTTTTAAAAGAAACTCCTTTTATAAACACCGAATTTACCGCGACTCGTTGAGTAAAGGGGAAAAAAAACATTTGGGTAGCGCCAAAAAGACAACCCCACGCATACAATAAACAACATTGACACATTGACTCATATCTATTCTTCTCTTTGTCGAACAACAGAATTAAAAAATACTGCGTATTATTTTAAAAAAAATGACACATCCCTCATAATCTTATTCTTTTGTTTAAAGAGGTTTCATCTGAGCTTTAGGTAATAAAGTAAAAAAATTATGAAATTTATAAAAAATGATGAAAATGAAAACACTAAATTTTCCTCTTCTTCTATCTCTTCCGCTCCATCTTTTCTGCTATTCTTCATTTAATTTATATAAAATTTTATTATTATGTTTATTGCTAGAACATCATGCAAGGATTATATTTTAAGTGTACCAGGTAAACATTGAAGAGATTTTTTATCACATAATCCTCACCCTGTACCTTCAATGAAAATTGGAATATTACATCTTTTTGTAATCCTTTTTATAAAAAACTTTTCCTTGGGGTAAAAACACTTTTAGCGAGCATATGACCATAAATTGAATTTTAAAAAAAAATTTAAAAAAAAAAAAACACAAGGTTGAAATCGAAAAAAATTACTGCTTCGAACCTCCTTTGAAGTCAAAAGTTAATCAGACCTAAAATACTTATATGCATTTTTTTTTCTCGCCTCTTTTTTTTTCCTTATTTCCTTATCCCCCCGCACATTTCCTGTAGAGGACAGACAGATAAAACAAGACAATGTAGCAGGAGCGCGGTAACATTAATTTTTAAAAACCACGTCCATTCTAGATTGACAATGAACACCACTAATAAATAAGAAAAGGTTTGCATTTATGTAATAAATGGTTCACTAGCTCAATTTAGAAATAATAGTCAGGGATGGATAGGGGGGGAGGAGGGAGAGGGGAGGAAGGGGAGGATACCTTGAATCGAGGTGATTTACGCAAAAACACACAGATTTAAACAACCACTGGTTTTAAAAAGGTGTGTAAAAAGCATAAAAACAATCAAAAATCTTAATAAATAATTTAATAACAAAATATGAAATTCAATACAATAGAATTCAATAGATAATTAGCAGGGTAGGAAAAATGTAGTGATGAGGAAGGTTGTTTATGATTTACCACAACAAAATATACCAAAAAAAAACTATTTAACACTTGAAAACGATTCATAATTGACACTTTACGTGAATTTTACTACCCCGATTACGATATGTAAAAACATAACAATTTTTAATAAAATTTGAGTGTCTTGAATCAAAGAAATAGTAACTGTCATGGGGGGGGGGGGGGGGGAGGGGGAAGGGGGGGAATTTATAAGGAATTTGTTTTGGATTTGAACTAGGTTTTAAAACAAGTATATTAATTGAAAGCTTAAATTTTGTTAAGGAAGAATAGGCAATTTTAATAAATAAAAATATTAATTAATAAATTTTAGATTTTTCATTGTAAGAATGAATATTACGGTGTTGGAACGATCGTTATTTTGAAACAATTTATTTACAACCAATGATTTAGCAAACACATAACCCGTCGATTTAGGAGGGGTTTTGTGTGGTAAAAACGTGTAATTTTGTTTTACGGATTATGACGGTTGTGAAAAGCATAAAAAAAAGTAAAACAAAAATAAATTAAAAAAAAATAATAAAATAATTATAAATTTTTTATGAAAAAAATTAAGTTGAAAAAACAGAACACGTTTGCGTCTTGGGGCCTGCCTGCGCGCCGGCGAGCGCCGCGCTGCGGACATGCGCAGCACGCGTCGGATTCGCGGGCGATCGGCGCCTGGAAGGGCGCACGCACGGCCGCACGCGCTGAAATTGCTCCGTGGCCGGCCGCGCCCTGCCGGGCGAGGCACATCGTTCTGCGCATCGAGTTAAACTCCTGGCTTGGTTTGATACAGCAATCCGCATTTGCCAATGGAGAGGAGAGAGAGGCCTCAAAAAGAAACACCCATAGTTTGAGATATATGTCTATAAATATAATATTTTATTTAAAAAAAAAAAAAGCACGCATTTGTTATTATTTATACAAATATTATATAC
>JABUQX010112449.1:0-12500 GCA_015478945.1 Trachelipus rathkii
ATATATATATATATATATATATTGAACATTTTAGAGTATCGCTGTTCCGTTTATTGTTCACTTCATCAAGTAAATATTTTCCCAAAATAAAATCCTTCAAACCTCACCGAAAAATAACGATGAAGATGACATTTCTTTGAAATCCCAAGACTCTGATAATGCTTTATATATATATATATATATATATATATATATACTCTTTCTATAACTATATATATATATATATATATATATACACTGCTACTCTTATATATATATATATATATATATATATATATATATATATATATATATATATATATATATATTTATAAGCTGGTACTAAAGATGCAAATTATACCGATTATCATATTTATAATCGATAATTTGTAGTTTAAAAATAATCGATTGCAAAGATATCGATTAATAATTGTTAATATTTTAAAATAGGAATAAGAAATAATCGATATTTGATACGATATAATCGATTATTCCTACTCTACCCACGATAATTTTTAAGTATTTAAGAAAACGATTCGTCGTTGTTTATTTAAAAAAAATAAAAACAAATGAAATGTGCACTTCACTTTTATTGATGTTTACATAAATATACATACATGTATAAATATAAAATTCAAATGTATACATATTCAACATACACATACATATACATACATCTTCAATCAAGAAATTTGAATTTTGTGCTAGACTTAGGTATAACGATATTAAGAAAATAAACATACAATTTTAGTACAATTTTTTTAACCTATAAAATCTTTTTATGATTTTAAGATATGTGTCTGTAGAGATAACCTCACAAGTATTATAACGAACAACTCATTAGTTTGGTTTCAAATGGTACTGGCATATTTTTGGTTTAAAATAGTACTGACATATTTTTGATTTCAAATGGTACTATCATTTTTTTTTATTCTGAATAAAGTATGAATATACAGGGTGAGTCAAATGTAGCACACTATAGAGATATTTATTCTTAGATAGACGTGCTCGAAAAGTTGTTCCTCAACTCTGATCAGTTCTAGCGATTAAATGATTCTCGAGCATACTTAAACATCTCGATAGTTATTCTATTGCATTCCTCCGTAAGAGTATCTTTAAATTGTTAAATATATCCTGAGCGAGTCTGGTGAAGAACAGACTTTATATGACCCCACAGGAAATATTCTAATGGAGATCTTGGTGGCCACACGACATTTGTTAGGAAATAGTCCATCGAGAAAGTAACGTTCACTCCACGCAATTTTTGGTGGAGCACCGTCAGACTGAAATAACATGAAAAAGCTCTCTAGCATATGCAGGTATGAACACCTGTGATATTACCATCCTACATTGCAGCCATACAAACCTAGGATTGTTTTGCGTGTGAGTAACTCTCATACATTGTATAGGCTACTCTCAGACTAATATAGGTTCTTATGTCTATTGACTGTTCTGTTCGTAACATTTAGCGTCCATGCAGTGTGCCGGAGGGTGACCTCAGTACATTCTTCGTTTATTTGTTAGCCATGTTATTTCACTACGACCACAATCTGAAACAAATACAACAATATGTCAGCGCCGTGCACGACATTTGCATCACACATATATGTATAATATATATATATATATATATATATATACTTCATATATATATATATATATATATATATATATATATATATATATATACCTCTATATATATATATATATATGTATATATATAATACTTATTATATATATATATATAACATATATATATATATGTATATCTATATATATATATATATATACATATATAACATACTATGCTACTATATATATATATATATATATATATATATATATATATATATATATATATATATATATATATGGGGCGGTTCCTTATTGAATGCATGACATGCAATTCATGCCTACATATATTTCTATAAATATGTCGGTACATATCTATATATAGTCCGACAATAATGTTAACCATTACAACAATTAGGAGTAAATTAGGTAGTAATATTTACAAAATCCTAATTGGAGGTGATAAGAATTAAAAAACTGAAAAATAGTCGTTTTCTTTGCTCTTGTGGATTTGCCAATGCTGATCATCCAGCATTGCGATTTGCATTTTGAAGAAGAAAATTTGTATATAATATAGTTATGGGTTGAAAGGGTGGACCTAGATAAGGTTTCAAATATTTGCAGTATATTCAACGAGTATGTGAAATTCCTTAGTACTGGTTTTAACCTTTCAATTTTGTGTGCAAATATATATAGCCTATATATATATATATATATATATATATATATATATATATATATATATATATATATATATATATATATATATATATATAATTATTTTTTTTTTTCTTCTTTTCTTTATATATATATATATATATATATATATATATATATATATTTATATAACATATATATATATATATATATATATATATCTTAACTAACTATACCACGGTAACTGCTATATATATATATATATATATATATAACTATATATATATATATATATATATATATATATATATATATATAGAGAGAAGAGAGAGAGAGAGAGAGAGAGAGAGAGAGAGAGAGAGAGACTAAACACATTTGAGTGAAATTATATTGATATATTTATTAATCATGACTATTATCAAGATGAGGTATTCTATTTAGGTGATTTCATCGTACGCAACAGTTGAGGGTTTGGATCTGGTCATAGTGATCCACGAAAAGTTGAAGTCAAATGATTCAACATTTTAACGATCTGAACCTTATTGGGAACCTACACATATTCCTGACGTCCCAACCAATTCTGGGACACTCTTGTTCTATGCTTCGGTCGCTAGTCTTTCTTAACAAAAATTAGCCATCTTCTCTTATATTGGTAAAGCTGACCACAACCTTATATCACTTAATTTTATTGTTTTCTCTCTAACAGCTTAATCCTTCCCTAAGAGTATCTTCGGTCAATTAATCAAGCTGATTGATGAGCAAGTTCATTTCTTTATCGAGAAAAAGCGAACGTTCTCTAAAAGAAAGTGAGTTGATCTCCTCAGTTTTCTTTCTGATAAATCTTTCTGGCCTCTTTCCAAAACATCTCTAACAACTTCTGCAAATTTTCCTTTCCTCCTCTTATTTGTTTTGATAGTTTTGTTGTTAATTCTCCAACTGAAAATGCTTGTCTCTTTGACCTGTTTTTTTCTAGCTCAAACCTGGACGACTCCACCAATTCTCCTTTACTATTCTTCTTAGCTCTCAGGTGACCTATTCATTACCTGTGATTACACTTGGTCGAGTACATGGACTCCTGAACTCTGTGAACCTTAGAAAGGCAAGAGACCGGATGGTACTCCTTTCCGAGTTTTTGAGAGAGAATGTATCTGAGTTAGCGCGCCGCTCATAGTTCATTTATTGTCTCCGTATTTCGGTATTAACACTTTCCCTCAGTGTTAGATGCTCGCATATTCCCGACCTATTACGAAGAGAGAAAGCAACTCTGATTAATCTAACTATCGCCTTATAGTTCTCATTTGTAGTCGTCTAAGATCTTTGAAACGATTCCCAGCTTTCATTTCTTCTGTATACCTTTCATTCTTTCGATCATCTTTATGGATTTTAAAGCTCGAGGTCTACGAGATATACTATATTATCTCCCGTATTTATGATATTTTGCCCTTAAAGTCTTGTGTGGTGGTGCTTGACATATCCAAGGTATTTGATAAGGTATGTCATTGGTTGTTGCTTTCCAAGCTTCACTCCATCATATTTCTTTCCCCTCATTGCCTACTTTTTGTCCAACTTTCTTTTAAATTGTTTCATATTGGCTGTTGTTGATGGGGTGAGCTCTTTTTTCTTCCCTGTTGGTGATATTCTTCTGGGTTCTGTCTTATCTCCTACTATATTCCTTCTTTTCATTGACGACATTCTGAGTTGCTTATCTAACTTTTCATATGTGAAGCCTCAACACTCCCTTCTTCTTCTCATTTTAAATCTTCTCCTTCTTTTGCATCTAGTACAGTTTCCTCTCGACTTAATATTCCCGATTCTGGAAAGAATTTCCAGAAGCGATCGTTTCAACCTTTTGAAATTCAAATCTTTTTAAAAACGCAACTTCCACAAATCTCCCATTCAAAGACATATCCTAACTTTTCTTACACTTTTAATGGTTCTCTCTTCTCTCCTGTTGACAATATAAAGAAAGATCCTCCTTCTTAGCAGAAACCAAAGAAATTTCTTGGAGTCCTTATATCATAACTGTTGCTAGGGCGGCCTAAAAGAAGCTGGGAGTTTAGTTTAGGTTGCAAGAATTTTTCCCCTTCTCATTTATTCCAACTCTGCAAAGGTCTCTTCCTCCCTTGCATGGAGTACTGCTACCTTATCTGTGAGGGGAAACCGGTTTCATTCTTCCTTTGGATAGGGTCAGGTCAAATGTCAAAATCCTTTGAAACTATTCCTTACTTTTCAATTCACTTAACGTTGGTGGTTTTTCCCTTTTCTATATGCCACCACCTTTAGGAGTCTCCTATTGCACAAAGTTTGTAGCGTCTGGACAAGAATTTTATGCAAACATTGGCAACTCCAGGCTTGTTAGCTGTGGTGCTTCCTTCCTTCCAGCTACCTCTGTTCTACGGAATTCTCTTCCATTCCGTGTTTCCAGCCTAATTTAATCTCTTCCCTTTAAAGCTTAAGTTTGTGCTCACCTGCCAAATCTTCGTTATATGAGGTTTCAGTAGCTTTTAATATTTCTTAATTTTACAATTATTTTACACTCTCTCCTAGAATAGGGTTCTTTCCGTGAACGGTGGCGACATATATATATATATATAACTAATAGCAACAATATATATATATATATATAAATAAATAAAAATATATATATATATATATATATATATAGCATACTGCTGCTGTATATATATATATATATATATATATATATGAACTAAGAAATAAAGGAACCAAGAATTATTTTGATATAAATTCGCTTTCAATTTCAAGTATCTGTTGTACCAAGGTGCGGAACGTCGTCCCAAATCTTATATTCCACAATCATTTTCACCATCCGGGACCTATATGGAAAGGTTATAAACTTATAACTGTGCTTAATTATTTTTTAGTTCTATTTATATGAAGAAATACAATTCAAAACAATTTATTTTTAGTTATCTTATTAACTCGATTATTAATTTTAGTTTTTATCGTTTTGACTTATTTTTGTTTTATTTTTTATTTTATTTATTATTTTTAATATTTATATATATATATATATATATATATATATAAATATATATATATATAATATATATATATATATATATATATTTATATATATATATATATATATATATATATATATATAATATATATATATATATATATATATATATATATAAATATATATATATATATATATATATATATATATGTATATATATATATATATATATATATATATATATATATATATATATATATATATATATATATATATATATTGCTAACTGTCGTCGTGTCTTCTTACTATATATATATATACTTATGCTATGCTATATATATATATATATATAGGTGATCAAAAAGGGATGGTATAGCAGATGGTTTTGTGTCGGGAGAAAATGAGAAAGGTAGGAAGGTGATTGATTTCTATGAAGTATGTATTAATAGTAATGTACTTTCTTTAAACACACGAAAGTATTATCGTTATACTAAAGTTGGTGTAGGTAGAGATGGTATCGAAGAAGTGAAAGTATGATTGATTTTGTGTTGGTGAAAAAGGAGATGTTGAAGTATGTGTTGGATGTTAAATCAGTGAAGGGTTTAGGAATGGGATTATCGGATCATTATGCTGTTTTATGTAAAATTAAGTTAGTGGGGGGCTTGGATGGAAAGGAAAGTGACAAGGAAGGAAGTTGGTAGAATTAAGAGTGAGAAGTTAAGTGAACAAGGTAATAAGATAAGCTTGCAAATAAATCAGTTGAATGAGAACAAGTTGAACCTGAATAAATCTGGAAGCAAATGAAGGAAGCGGTTGTTAGTAGTGCTAAAAGAAGTATATGGATGTGCTAAAGTAGGAAGTAAGAATGTTAACAGCGAGTGGTGGAATGAGGAGGTGATGCAAGCGGTTAAAAGTAAAAAAGATGCGTGGTTAAATGTACTTAAAGCCAATGATGAGGTCTCAAAAGAAAGAAGTTTGAAATTATATAAGGAGGAAAAAAGAAATACTAAAAGATACATACATAGGAGGAAAAATGTGGTAAATGAACGGTTTGGAAGGAGGATGAATGGGAACTTACAAGGGAATAGGAAACTCTTCTGGAAGGAAACGCGAAAGATTAAGAATGAGAATAAGGGGAATATGCTTAGAATAATGAATAGGAATGGTGCTTTCGTAACTGATGAAATGGATGTAAGGAGAGTGTGGAGGGAACTGCATAACATTGGCAGTAGGTGATAGTGAATGTGTGCGGGTTTAATGGTGCAAGAAGGAATAGGTATTTTGGGATGAGATCATTAGTAAGGAGGAGGTAATGGGTAGAGTGAGAAAGTTGAATAATGCTAAATCTGCAGGTATAGATGAAATTACTGGTGAAATAATCAAGAACAGACGAAACGATGTTTGAGTGGATTTGGAAGTTGTGTAACAAAGCGTTTATGAAGGGTAAAATTCCGAGGGATTGGAAAAAAGCAGTAATAGTACCCTTATATAAGGGTAAGGGGGATAAGGGGGACTGTAGGAATTATAGGGGAATTAGTTTAATGAATGCTGTAGGGAAGTTAAATGCTGGTATTTTGGTCGAAAGAGTGCGTCGAGTGACTGAAGGACTAATTGGTGAAGAACAAAGGGCGCGTTTAGAAGTGGTAGAGGATGTATGGATCATATCTTTACATTGAAACAAATGATTAAGAAAATGAGAGAGAAAAAGAATAAGTTGAACTTAGGTTTTATGGACTTGGTCCATGATCAACAGGCGTATGATAGGATTAATAGGGAAGCTTTATAGCAGATGTTGTTATATGGTGTTGTTGGTAGGCTTCTGAATGGAATCAAAAGTATGTATGACGATAGTGAAGCGTGTGTAAGATTAAATAGAGTTGAAAATGATTGGTTTAATATTAATAGCAAAGTGAGGCAGGGATGTGCTATGTCTCCTTGGTTATTCAATTTGTATATGGATGGGGTGATGAAAGAATTAGTGGTGGGGTGGCAGGGGAAGGTGTTAGAATGATGAAGAATGGAAGAGAGTGGAGGGTGCCCTACCTATTATATAAGAATGATTTGGTTTTGTGTAGTGAATCTGAAGAGAGTTTGAGAGAATTGGTAGAGAGATTTGGCAGGGTGTGCAAAAGGAACGGTTTGAAAGTAAACGTAGATAAAAGTAAGGTTATGGTTGTGAGTAAGGACAGTCCTCGGTATGAAGTTATGCTGGATGGTGAGAAACTGGAACAAGTGTCTGAGTTTAAGTATTTAGGATATATGTTGGATGAATAGGGATCGGATGATGCAGAGTGAAGTAGGAAAGTTGTGAATGGTAGGAAGATGGCTGGTGCAATTAAATCCTTTTTGGATGTAAAGGGACTAAATCTTGAGTGTGCTAAGGTCTTACATGAGGATATGTTTTTACCTGTGTTAATGTATAGTAGTGAGACTATGGTCTGGAATAAGAGGTATGGATCTAAAGCACAATATGTTCAGATGGACAATCTTAGGGACGTGTTAGGTGTGAGAAGAATTTATAAAATGAGGAATGAACGCATTAGGGAGTTGTGTGGTGTGAAGAAGGGAGTAAATGAGAGAATAAACGAGAGTACATTGAGATGGTTTGGTCATACGGAAAGGATGGATGATAGTCGGTTGGTTAAGCGGATATATAGTGGTGAGTGTGCTGGAAATCGACCAGCTGGAAGACCGAAGAAAAAGTGGATTGAGTCAGTAAAGGAATGCCTGGAGGAGAGGAATGTGAGTTTGGCATAGGCGAGAAGAAAGGTGCATAATAGGTGTGAATGGTGAGGTTTGGTGAGGAGGGGTATGGTTGTGGCCCACCTGGGCCAAAGAATGAACCCTACATTGACGAGATACCATATTGAGGGTCCGTCGCGGTCCCGTGAAGCCCTGGAGTGGATTTTTCTGACTGCGACTAGTTCTCACTTAAGAGTATAAAGTGGGCGGTAAGGCTGGGCTTTCTTTTCGACTTGCGTCATATTCTTCTACTAATTTTCTGTTTCCAGTGCATGTGACGCACCTTACTCCCAGTCTGGGGAAAGAAGGTGGTTGATGATGATGATGATAATATATATATATATATATATATATATATATATATATATATATATATATATATATATATATATATATATATATATATATATATATATATATATATATATATAACTATATATATATAACATATAATACATATATATATATATATATATATATATATATATATTAAGAAGGTCCAAAAAAATTATAGTTTTAAATCTTTATTCTTCCAATAGATATTCTTGTTCTCTTATCACTACAAAATCTTCATAAAAAAAATCTCGTAAAAAGAGAGATATCAGGACCAGATGTTGTTCCCATTATAAAACTAAAAACTTTACATAATATATATGATGTTTACAAGGGATTTAGATTAAATTTCAACCTAAACATTTTTCTAATTCAATGTATGGTTCCTTTTAGTAGTCCCTTATTTGATGCTGTAGTGCCAAAGAAAATTCCTTGAAATAAATATTTAGGTTCCATTATGTAACGTTTGAACGCAAACATCAGCTTGCTCTTTAGCTGCTAATGCAACTATTTTGGGCACATAATTTTTTTGTCGATATTGGAGTCTGTAACAATTATTGTAATACGATCTACTCTATATTTTTATTTCATTGAAAGATTTTTAGGGAGAGTTTTAGTGTCTCACAGAAGAATCAGTGGATAATTTTTGTCTTGAAATATTTTTGTTTTGTTATCTTTTAAAGCAATATTTTCCCTATTTCTTGTCGATATCTTTTAAAAAAGAAAGTGACAATATTAAAATTGTGACCAAAATTTGGATAGAAGCCCCAAGAACAAAAGTAGCTTTCTTTCAGTCAAATTTACACGACCTAGTGTTGAGAGAACACTTTCGGAAAGGACTGACATATTTTATTTCTAAGAATTTTGAGACAAACACACACACACACACACACACACACACACACACACACACACACCACACACACACGCGCATATATATATATATATATATATATATATATATATATATAAACAAATATATATTTATATATATATATATATAACTATATATATATATATATATATATATATGCTGCTAACAACAACTTCTTTATATATATATATATATATATATATATATATATATATATAACTATATATATATTTATTCTTATATATATATATATATATATATATATATATATATATAATTACAATATTTATTCATACTAGAGATTTTTTTTTTCTGCAATAAATTTTTTTATTACATTTGCATTGTATTTTATTATCTTTCATCAATTATGTCTTCAACTTGCGCCATCTCAAAACTTCATGTAAATTGTCGATCAATATTTTGCATGAAGTTTTTATAATGATAAGAGAACTAAGGATATCTACTGAGAAAATTAAAACTTTAAACTTTTTGCACCACCCTAATGTATATATATATATATATATATATATATATATATATATATATATATATATTTATATATATATATATATATATATATATATATAACTATATATATATATATATATATATATATATATATATATATATATATATAGATATATAGATACATATAGATAAATCTATATGGATATGTATATACTGACATATATTTATATATATATATATATATATATATATATACATGTATATATATATATATATATATATATATATATATATATATATATATATATATATATATATATATATATATATATATATATATATATATTAATTTTATATTATTTTTAATTTAATATTATTTTATTGTTTTTTATATAATCGATTTTATTAATTTTAATATTATTATTTTTTTTCGCTTTATATTTAATATTTAAATTTTATATTTTAATTTTGAATTCTCTTTTTTTCTCTAAATGTCACTGATGATGTCATCATGACGTCACGGCTCTTCTGAACTCTCCAATCGCATGTCGCCTCCATTTGAAGAAGACACGTTCGAAACCGCTTTTCAATCACAGTTTCTCCCTTCTTGGTCTATGCTGGTTTCAACCCAGCCCTCCTCCCTTCACCTTATTATTTTTGGGCGGCTTTATAGCCTCCTTACTTTCTTCTAAAGAAAAATTTGCTCAAAAATATGACAAACGATTTCGGTATTTTTCCTGATTTTCCCCACTCTCCAACTCATAATGACTAGAATTTTATATTTTCTTCTGAAGATATGACATATCTGTTCTCCCTGAGTTGTTCCACTATGGTATATATTCTTGATGGTATTCCTTTAGTACTTCTCAAAACATTTGTTTAAGAGCTTACATTCTGATTATTTAAACTATCTTGTACAACAGTATGTGATTCTTTTTCCCCTGGAAGAGGAAGAATTTCCAGAAAAATGGTGCCCATCTCAATCTTTTAGTTATCTTTCTAGTATTCTAGCCAAAATTCTATCTAAAGTTCAAAAATCTATCGTAAACTGAAATATCTGAAAATATTTTAATTTTTCTAATATATTAATGATTTATCTATCAATATGACTCACTCGAGTCAGCAGTTTCTAACATTTTAGAGTTTAGCTATGGGTTACATTTAGTTAAAATTAATGTTTATTTCCCACTACCTTATATATATATAAATAAGATATATATAATATATATATATAAGTATATATATATATATATATATATTATATATATATATATATATATATATATATATATATATATATTATAACATATATATCTATATACATTTAAAATAGTTATATAGAATATATATATATTTTTATTTAATATTTGTATATTTCAGTATATATATATATCAGCTGGGTTTGGGTCCCGTTACTATACATATTTATACGCCTAAAATGCCCATGAATGCCCTCGATTCAGTGCATATTTGAGCACCCTAATCCCCTAAGTTATAGGGGAAGCAAGGGACCAGATGATATAATATATATATATAATATATATATATATATATATATTAATATATATATTATATATATATATATAATATAATAATATTATATATATATATAGTCTATAAAATATATATATATATATATATATATCTATAAATATATATATATATATATATTTATATATATATATATATATATATATATATATATATATATATATATAATATATATATATATATAATATATAATATATTATATAATATATATATATATATATATATATTATATATATATATATATATATATCATTTATATATATAATATATATATATTATATATATATATATATATATATAAATATATTATATAATAATATAATATATATGATATATATATATATATATTATATAATATTATATATATATATTATATATATATATATATATATTAAATATATATATATATATATATATATATATATATAGTATATATATATATATAATATATTATATATATATATATATATATATATATTCGTTCCGTTCCGGGTATTGCTGCCTCATAAAAGCCTAGTTAACAAGGCTGTTTCGTGTGAGATGGAAAAGATCGGGGTGAGAAAATGAAATGGAGGTTGAGGAAGGCTTGCTTGCGAAAGAATTGAAGGTAGAAGGGGCGTGATGTCCCAGTAGACATATTTCAGAGAAAGATTCTTCTCAATGCCAGGGAGAGAGAGAGAAATCCACTGTAGCTGAAAGAAGAAATCCGGCGGAAGAGTTGTGTCTCAGTTGCCATGACGCGGATCGCTAATGTTTTCGTAGTTGATGAATTGGTTTGAGCAGAAACAGAGTATTATCAAATATCGAAAGAGGCATAGTAGTACGATATTGAACAATCGCAACTACCGCTTGTGGAATATCGGAGCTCCGATTATTGTAATAATCCGATAATGATTATAATTACAGCAATTTTAAGGAACGCACGTTAAGAACAGATTTGCAGATTGATTATATGTAAATTTGTTAAGCGAAAGCGCTGGCACGGGCTCATAAATATATATATAATATATATATATATATATATATATATATATATATAATATATATATATATATATATATATATAATATATATATATATAATATATACTATATATATATATAAATATATATATATATATATATAATTGCGAAGCATACATGAGAACGGCTATCATGGTATGATCGATTGGTTCTTCAGCAATCTGGGGTCAGGAAAAGAGGGATGTCGTCATTGCTGCCATGGTAGCATTATAATGGAAGTAGATATGGGAGAGAACTGGGAATGGTAATATCATATGGGGATAAAATAGCAATAGTAGAGAGAGAGAAGAGAGAGTAGAGAGAGAGAGAGAGAGAGAGA